>JBBPMQ010000188.1:0-36895 GCA_038090375.1 Boletus rubroflammeus | reverse complement strand
ATGTTATGCTTCTCTTCCATTTTGATGCACAGGATTGCATAGCCCTCCCATGCCTCCTACTCATGTATTTAATAGTATCTAGTAGATCTAGTTACAATATGTACAAACCTCACTATAGTATATAAACCCCAAGGAGTAGCCTAGTAACCCCAGTCTATTCTCTTGGTACTTTCCCATTCAAAGACCTGAGAACCTCCTAAGCAAAGTGCTTAGTACCCTTTTCCCTGATCTCTAGCAGAGCTAGCTGATCTCTATCCTTTTGTTGTGTTTTGTGTTGCCTAGACATCACCCCCAGCTCAGGCCATTTCACATTTCATGGCAAAATTAGTATGTCAGTTCAACTATTGTATGATGAGACTAACTGTCAACAGATGTGGAATGACATATATACCTTCCGAAGTGAGCTTCGCGGGAAGATTGCAAAGATTGTCAAGACTGGATATAACCTTTTCCCTGATAAAAAAGCACGATCCCTGGATGAACAACGAGCATCAGTCAAGGCCAAAGCCAAGAAACTGGCCTACTAATTCTGCTTTCTTTGAGGGGAGTGAGATCTGATGGTAAACAATACTTACAAGCCTAATGAACTTTTGAGCGATTTAATCCTTGCAGGGAAAAACGTCAAACTTCACACATGACTCATTGAAAGAAGCACACATCAAATGCTTTTATCACAAAGGTTCTAAAACCTTCTGTGAACAAGTGGAATTTCAGAAGTCCATTCCCATGTTTGCAATTCTATACATCACAGCCATCATAAGCATTTTATTTTCTTTCACCATGTTTCTAATTTCTTTAATTTTACAAATGAAAGGTTTCTTGATGTTTATGCTGAACATGGTTCACTCGACAACCATGAGGTTTTAGTTGAGAAGAATGGAAAAGATTACCTGGCCATGGCATCTCAGATGGTAAGTGTAGTTGCCCATCCTTATCATGGTGCCAAGCTTCAGTCAATGCTGAAGAAATGGGTGGTAGATGCACAGTATGTGATTTTCTTTTCATTGAATTACAGTGGTTTTTAAAAGTCCGTGGAAAATGGCAACATTTGTCGAACAGCCTAGCCGTCACGTGTCCAGGACCCCAGATGTATCTGTAGCTAATGTAATACTAGTTTTTTTTTTCTTTCCGTCACAGCCAAGTCCATAGAGTAGATTTGTTGCAGAAAGGTATGGTAATTACAATACATGTGATGTAACTCCTAGGTGGCCCGGTGTTTCCACATAGAGAAAGACTCGATGGAGGTGATGACAATGAGACCAGCATCGCTGAAAACTTACTGCGGTGAACATGTTTTAGTTTATTTGGTCAGGCACTGATTTGTAGTAGAGATACATCTGGGGTCCTGGACACATGACGGCTAGGCTGTTTGACAAATGTTGTCATTTTCCATGGACTTTTGAAAACCGCTGTAACTATTTATTTCTGTTATAGATATATCTATGACATTCCTGATGAGTCAGATGCTGGAGGAGATGAGTGTGTCTGTCCTCTTAACTAGCACTGCTTTTTACACGTGTTTTGTACTTGCCACTAATCTACTAGTACACATGTAATATAAACAGTTTACATGGCCTGAATTGAGTGAGTATGGGCTAGGTAGGAGAAACTCTGTATAGGATTTCTAGGATCTGTACAGATCTGTCCAGGTTTCTGGGAACCTGTATAGACCTGGTTAGGTTTCTAAAATCTGTATAGGACCTGGCCAGGTTTCTGGGACCCATACAGGTCTAGACAGGTTTTAGTGACCTGTACAGACCTGGCTGAATTATTGGAATCAATACAGATCTGGCCAAGTTTCTGGGACTTGTACAGTTTCAGTGACCTGTACAGACCTGGCTGGATTATTGGAATCTATGCAGACCTGGCTAGATTATTGGAATCTGTGCAGACCTGGCTAGATTATTGGAGTCTGTGCAGACCTGTCATACACCTATGAATGACCTGTCCAGGTGGGGACCTACCTGTCAAGCCTGTAACCACCTGCAGGCCTGTTCAGATCTGCACATGTACATGAGGGTTTTGCTGATGCAGATGTTGACAATGAAGCACCCCATGCTGTCTTGGACCAATGCAATTTTCCATGGGTTACAGGATTTCCTTACTGACTCGCTTTCCTCACTTCCAAACAACACTCCTACCGCACTTTGCCGAGGTCTTCTCAACACCCACCAGAAACTAAGTGATTATTATGGGAAATCTGACGACTCACCATATTATACTTGGGCCTCATGTACATCCTGTGTTCTATTATTTGTCTATAACAGATCACCTCACTGACACATTCATTAGTTCTTGATCCTCAAATTTCATATGGCGGCTTGCTCACAGACTGTGGCGATGATTTGGGTGCCTGTTCCCACCTTGAGACTACCAAAGAACACCTCCATGCCCACTTCCATGCCAACTTCCAGCCACTGCCACAACTCCCATAATGCCAACCTCTGCAATGAACAGCTTACCTCAGAAGGTCAATTTCACATCTTGCTACCGAAACCTTCCTCAGGTGTTCACAGATAAAGTTCAAGAGTACTTCAAGCTCCCCTGTGAGAACTTTGAGACCTGTGATCCATTGCAATGGTGGGCCAGTCACTGTTTATAGTTCCCTAATCTCTCTTGTTTTGCAAGAGATATTCTTTAAATTCTTGGCAAGTTCACATCCGATTTCTTCCTACACCTACTAATCTTTTTCTTTTCCTATGCAGGATCTGCTGTTGCTATCAAACAGATTTTTTCAGGAAGCCGTGATACAATCTCTCTGTTACGATTGTGAGTTGTAACTAGAACTCCAAGGTATCTCTGAGCTTATCCTCGACCAACTATTGCTTTAGTCGACGTCTGGGTTAGGGAAGAAAATGCAACAGGTGTTGAGAAGCAATGATGTGATTCCAAGAAGGGATGTGATAGGGAACTGAGACAAGATAGTCATGAAGAGAGATTCCTTCCGAGAAGGTGAGGTCCGGGTGACAAGAGCTGGTCTCCTTAGCATCTAGCTCAAGAGGGCCAGTCAAGGGCTAGTGGTGATGAGGCATGAGTGGTGTGACCACAAGGAACAATGAGTAGATGGTTCCCTAAGGCTCGAGAACTGAGCCCAGGTGAATACCGTGAATTGAGTAAGTCAAAGTTAGAGAATACAAGCTGGGACTCATATTGACTTTATATATACTGCCTAAGGGGGTTTAGGGCAGGTGAGACCAGATATGGTAATCTAAGTAAGGGCAGACAAGACACGTGTTAGGTGACAGGAAGGGCGTGTTGTGTACGTGGTACCGTGACTCAATAGGCAGTGTCTAGCGGAGTTAGGTAATACAAGAGGCAATGTCTCGGATTAACTAGGAGCAGGAGGGAACAAATCAGCGAGGCTGTCCAGCGGGTATAGTCGGGACATAGAGCTGTGCCTGGGAAGTCTAGGATCAACAAGGCAGTGGATACTGCCATGGGTGGGGGTGGTGAGGAGGATAGCCATGGGGAGATGATGGCTGATGGTCCTGGGAGACAGTGGCAGATAGCCATAAGGCTGTGCGATGGGATGGTGAGATATGATGAGGATCTGGGATTGACCATGAAGGTCCAGGTTTTAAGGGTCCAGTGCTCGTAGGAAAGCAGCGAGGTGACGGAATAGAGAGGAAAATGGGCAGCTGTCTTGGCCAACTGTAACACTCTCTCCATCGTGCAAGCCTCAACCCAGAGACAATCCAAACTCTAATGTTAGTGAAACAGCGGCTTCGCCTCACACACACTGCAGTTCATGACATTCTTGGAGATCAGGCTCTTTAACACTCTTATAGACAAGTTGGATGGTCTTGTACTCACTTGTAGATAGATTAGTTACACAATGTAACTTTCTAGACTACCTGTACGACCGTAACGACCCATATACCGACCGTACTGAATACTGTACCATACCATTGAAGAGATTGAAAATTGTAGGTACAGCTAACATACAGTACAGTGAACAGCCCTAGTTCTACCCATTTTTCCCAACAGAATGGGGGAATGATGGTAGAGCCTGCAATCCTGCGCTGGGTGCATGCCTCCGCATCTGGAGCAGGAGTGTTTTTAGGAACAAGAGGATTCAGTACATCCGCAATCATTCCAGCAGAAGCAGACCTGCTCACTGCTAGCTGTCTGCCATGTGCCATTTGTGAGGAATAGGAATTTCATGGCAGTTGTGCCGCAGGCATGGTTAATGCAGGAGAGGCTGCCACAGAAGATGCAGTGAAAGCAGTGGAAGAAAGGACAGGGAAATGAGTCGTTTGAGGGGCAAAAGCTTGAGGAGGGGGCATGAAAGGACTGGTCGTGTTTGTAAGGTTGGCAAGAGGATGAAGCAGGGGTAGAGGTTACCATGGGATGGAAGGAGGGGATGCTCTTTGTTCTTTCATCTTTGATGATCTGGTCCCAAACTCTGTTTGTCAAGTAGATGGATTGAAGGTGATATCATAGATGTAGCACTTATGGAGACAGATGTTGTAGGCAAGGTACAAGTGGAACTTGAGAAAAAAATCTACACAATTGTAAATATTGTTGAAATGCGCAGTCAACATGTCCACCACCTGGTTAGCAGTCAAACCCAGAAGAAATTCATCAGCAAAACAACCCATGGGAATGCTTTTTGCATGAAATGGTTTTGTACACCACATTACCAAATTTGTACCTGTGCTGCCAAAAAATTGCCCAGGAGCTTATTTTCATATAAAGATTGTCTCAAAAAAAAATTAGATCAAATTAATATAGAATATATTGATGTAGATTTCCCCTATTTCTCTGTACAGATCTGTATTATTAGGTACCTCTCTGTGGGAACTACACAAGTCTGTAGAGGTCTGTCAATACAAAGGTTGGTTTGCTGATGTTGGCAAATGCAAGCGATGAGATGGGGATGGGTGTGCAGCCAATCCTGAGCTGTCATGAGAGGCTCATCCTTCTCATTGAGTTTGGGAGTGGAGAGTTTCAGGTTGCTGCTGTCGCCAATTGAAAGATTCTGGAAAGTGTCATCTTTCAAGGAGGACATGATGGTAAGGAGGGACATGGTGGAGCATCAGCAAACCAACCTTTATATTGACAGACCTCTACAGACTTGTGTAGTTCCCACAGAAAGGTACCTAGTAATACAGATTTGTACAGAGAAATAGGGGAAATCTACATCAACATATTCTATATTAATTTGGTCTAATTTTTTTTGGAGACAATCTTTATATGAAAATAAGCTCCTGGGCAATTTTTTGGCAGCACAGGTACAAATTTGGTAATGTGGTGTACAAAACCATTTCATGCAAAAAGCATTCCCATGCATTGGTTTGCTGATGTGCAGTGGAGTGGTGGAAGGCGGGCAAAGAACACTGATGGAGAGAGATAGATAGCCGAGCCGACGTCGAAGAAGCGGATCAAGATGCGCAGACGTGCAATCGCGCATCTTATCGTTCGTCGACGTCGGAGCCCGAAAGCCCTCTTCGGCCAATCGGCATGCCGAACGACCGAAGCTCACATTGCAAGAGCGTACCGGAATGCGTCATCTCGTATCCATATCCTAATGCAAGAAAATCGTCCCCTCGTCGGCACTCCAGCTTTTGCTTCCATCAACAGCCACCTTGGGCTGGAATTGGGTCGTCGCGACGATATCGAATCCCTCGGTTATACCCTTGTATTTCTCCTGCATGGCTCGCTTCCTTGGTTGACCTGTGATGGTCAAGGCCCATCACGTTCCACCATACTCATGCACAAGAAGACTTTCTTAGAGGACGTTCACGACATTCCTCCTGAACTATCTGCGGTTCTGCGTTATGCACGCGGCCTTTCGTTTACTGAGAAACTAGATTACCACCGTCTTCGTGCCATCCTCCAGTCTGCGCTCACAGAGTTTCCGGACGGCCATCTGTTCGGCTTGGGGGGAAAACGAGATAACTCAATCCCCTCTGTTGCCAGTTTCTTGATAGGTGCTCTGCCAATGCATGTACCCGCGAGAATCTTAGGTGTCTCGATCTTTTCGATCTTTGTGTGTGGGTGTGTTAGAGTGGAGTCGGGGGACTAGCGATTCTGCGTGCTGCTACGATGCAAAGGGGGGCAAGGCAACCCAGCTGTCCCCTTTCCACTTGGACTGAGTCCGACCGGCCCGTGGCGAGCAAACGCTATCTTCCAATCGTATCTTTCCCTGTCCCGAATTATTTAAGCGGACTCTCTACACCCTTTCATTGAACTATATATTGTCCATGATAACATGGGAACGTCTTTGACCATACCCCGCATTCGCTGTCAGCAGCCATGTCCAAGAAAGAGCCCACCGCAAAGTCTCTGATAGCCGAGCGGAATGTTCTCCTTCTCCGTGCAGGGAGACGTGATGCTGAGCAAAACTATGTCCTGGTCATCCATGGCGGCGCGGGCACGATGAATCGCGAAGGCTCGACACCCGAAAAACGCGCCAACTACAGAGCGGCGCTGATTCGTGCACTCAAGGCTGGCCACGAAGTCCTCAAGCTCGGAGGCGAAGCGATGGATGCTGCCGTAGCTGCAGTCGCAGTCTTGGAAGGTAAGTGGAGCTGCATTGAATACGCTCGCCCTTTCGATCGAGCGGGGTATTCTTAAATCTTACACTCGTCGACAGATAATCCTCTCTTCAACGCTGGCAAAGGCGCCGTCTTCAACCTAGCTGGCAAGGTCAGATGTCGATTCCTCGCCGTCCCGCAAAAACATTCTCAGATTGCTCACATACGGACTATCTGGTCGACCACAGACCGAACTCGAAGCGTCCCTCATGCTTTCCAAGCCCCCTGCTGCTCACCCCGCCATGCCATCCTCTCGCCGCGGCACATCCGTCGCCCTCCTCACCCACACCAAGAACCCCTCCCACCTCGTCCGTGCACTCTACCTCTCACCCAGCCTTGCACCGCACCCGATGCTCTCCGGCGCGACTGCCGAAACCATCGGCTCTGAGCATCTCGGCACCCAGACCGTCGACCCGTCTTATTTTTGGACAGAAGCAAGGTGGAGGGAACATAGAACTGGACTCGGACTACCAGTGGAACCGATCGGGCCACCGCACGTCCCCGATACCAAGTCTGATTCTGGCTCCGAGACAGACTCTGAGACGACGGAAGTGGGTTCACTGGAAAGTTTCAAGTTTGACCCGATGGATTTGATGCCCACGGGTACCGTCGGTGCCGTGGCGTTGGACGTCCGAGGCTGTATTGCCGCCGTGACTTCCACAGGTGGGAAGACCAACAAGCTGGTCGGACGCGTGGGTGATACCCCCATAATGGGCAGTGGGTTCTGGGCCGAGGAATGGCAGCGCAAGGGGGGTTTCCTCAAGAGGACCTGGGACCGCTTGTCAGGGAAACCCACCCAGGGCGGCGTTGGGATCTCTGGAACTGGCGACGGTGATGTACGGCGAACACCGTTCCATCCATGTCACTGAATGATGTTCTGATTCGCGTTTTCCAACTGCCAGTATTACATCCGCCAGAATGCTGCATCGACGATAGCACATCGCATGCAATATCTCGACGAGCCTCTCGAAGAAGCAGCACGACATGTTGTTGATGACCTGTTCAAGGACGGTGGCATGGGTGGCATCATTGCCGTGGACAGACAAGGGAATGGTAAACGATCTCGTATTATCTGCACACTTGAAACTGACCACTTGCGCTAAACTGAATCAGTTGCCCTGCCGCTCAACTGTGATGGCATGTACCGCGGTGTTATCCGTCAGGACGGTGTACCCCTCACTGCCATTTTCTTCGATGATGAATTGTCCCAGCTTTGAGAGCGGGAGTTTGCGATTCCCTCGTGCCAATCTGCGATTTCCATAATACAACACTGGATGGAAAAGAATACCTCGGGGTGGATCGATTGGAATGTAATACCATTTGAGACATGGGGCAATCGGGGAACAATTTTGTTTACATGACTCCATGGACTCGGACTACGTCTGTCGTTCTGGCTATCGCGAAGACCCCCAGCAGTTAGTCAATTCCATATATCACGACGTTCTCTGTGCAGTATGAAGAACAGCACGTGCGAGGTTGATGTACTCTACAGCCGTCCCAGCGTCCTCCCCGTTATGATCTCGTGTCTCCCAATGCGTGATACTGCTATCGATGAGCGACAAGGCCTCCTCTGCCGAGTGCTCGTCGACCCAGCGTACGTACTCTGATTCTTGCCAGCCGTGAAGCGTGTGTGGGAGTGGCAACGGTGATCGGACGAGGATGTGATGGAGTACGACGAGCGGCGCAAGGCCGGCCGTGCGTTCGGGAGAAGCCAAAAATCCGTTTTCCAAGAACAGAAGCGGTCTGCGTGGTGCACCCGGTTAATACACGTTGCGGACCCGGAAACGGGGAAAGAAAAAGACGGCCCACCGCATGGCTCTCAACGCCTTGTATTCATCACCGATGCTCTCAAGGCTCCCACTACGTTTGCTTTGCGATCCGCCGGCCAGGAAAGCGTTTAAAGAGAATTCGAGCTCCGTCATGTCCGTCGTCAGCTGAAGTTTACCACTCTCCCCGAGCGGTTTTGCGATCGAAGCATGCAACACGAATATTCGGATAACGTACTTGACGATATCAAGAACCCTGTTGTCCACCAAAGAAATCAACCAAACACGTCCCGGGATCAAACGGAGAACGACTACCAAGGCCGCACGATCTCTGGCGCAAAGTTGCTCAATAACCCCGTCTTGACAAAGTTGAGCTTATCAACGAGATCTTTCATGTACAGACTCGTCCCTGAAATGCCCGACATGGGGTCGATCGCCTTTTGCAGGTCCAGCCTGTGGAGCCGCGACACGATGCCTGCGAGCTCCTTTTTGACGGCGGCCAGTAGGGGATCAACGATTTGATTATATCTGCTGCGGATTTTCTGACGATGCAGGTGAATGCGACGATAATACCGTATAGCATTCACGTACGGTTATGCTAGGCCCGATGGCGGTAGACACACTCTCCGTGTGTTCTTCCATGAGCTTCTCCAACTTGGTCCAACAATGATATAAACACGTTGCAACCTGTCCATTCAACAATTGTTGCGGAGTGGCCATTGGGCCCAACAGCGACACAGCCGAACGGTCTGACACGACCTGCAATAAATGACATTAGCGACAGCATTACAAACCTCGAGCTCTCACCAGTCCATCGGCCTTGGTAATCACGTTCTCTAGACTTGTCGCTGCATTCTTGGCCACTGCCCGTACCAACAAGGGATCCGAACGAGCGGAGTCGAGCTCGTTCGTCACAGTGCGCACGATGTTATATCCTTCGTTTACACCAGGAGGAACACGAGAACCACCAGAGAAGGCTTGAGCGACGGCCTCGCTCATTCTCGTAGATGAACGAGAAACATAGAGGGCTTCAAAAGTGGAAAGTGCGCGAAGTACGAGGATCGTTTCTGGACTTGGTTTGATCGTTGGTGACGAGCCTTCAAAGATGGTGGAGACTTACGATTGATATGATAGAGTGTACACGGTGTCTGTGTGCACCGCAATACTAGCAAAGAACTCGTGGAAAAGCCGGAGGAGCTTGGGATAGCCAGAGCTCAGAGTTTGCTGTAGGAAACTTGATCCTATAGTTGTTGTCAGATCATCTCGACAACGTTGAGAGTATTCCCGACCTTTAGCAGCGTCGCGAGCGTACTTTTCCAAAGACTTCCCCAGCGACGACCAAAATACAATACTCGGCTTACTGTCAATCGCCTGGTGTTCGTATAGTCAACCACCTGCAATGATACGGATATCGACACATACCTTGAGAGCCTCGTCAAGAAATGATACCCCACTGAGCGGGTCCTTCCTGAGATTGAGTACTCTCTCGAGGGTATAAACCTAGACACAAAAGCATGACTCCTGGGGAACACTGACCCAGGAGATAACCCTACCTTGATGCAGCATCCCGACATTTCCTCAACAAGTGACTCGAGTCTCGTCCAAAGTGCAGCTGTAAACTGGGGTGCAGTGATGTTCGTTGGCTCTGTTCGCACACGCGATTTGTATAGCAATCCTTGCGAAGCCTGTGGAGGTTCTGCTGCCATGCTTAGAAAGAAAAAGAAAAAGAAAAATCCACACGAACTAACTCACCCTTGGCCACGATCTCTTTTGATATTCGGGAGAGATCAAAGGCGTTTTGGATACGCTCCTCCACAGCCTCGCTCAGATCACGTACAAGACCCCCCACCAGTGTCGGTAACGTGCGTAGATTATAAGCCGTCTGCAGTGAAGATGCAAGCAGTGATTGATCCTGCAAACAACGTCGAATATTTGTGACCGAAAGTGCAATGTATGCTACACACCAGAGAGGTAAGCCCTTGAAGTACCATGGCTTCCATTTCTTCCTTGACTTTCCTCCGAGAATCGGTGACAAACGGTATGTATGCGGCTGCTGCATTGACGGAACGCAGGGGGATGCTATTCGCACTCGTCAGTAACGACGACTCGCCATCAGGATGAGCGTGTGTCTCCTCTGGATTGTTCTCGTCGGGTCCGTCGAGCAATGCACCTGCTTTCCCGTCAAACACCCAACCTCTGCACACCAAACTCGCAACACGCACTCAATTCTGCGATACTCAGCGCAGCCTTGGCGATCGTTCGCTCTTTATCTTCTTGACGATCCCCAGTAGGCCCGTTCGCACCGATGCCAGAACGTTTCTCCCCGCCGCTACCCGTGCTTTCGTATCCACTCAACTCGCTCATCTGCACCTCGAGTCGCTTCACAAGAACAGCGAACCGCGCCGTCCGACGAAGTGCGTCATTGGCTTGTTGTATGCGCTGAAGACGAGTGACGTTTGTTTGCAGAGCCTGGTATGGAACACGGATCTTCCGGCGCAGTCTTTCGAGGTGTCCTCAGCGCTACCGTCCACCACCAAGAAAGAGGAAAACACCCACTTTTCAATCGATGATTCGACGTCGCCTAGGCATCGTCGGACGGACGACAGGGAGCCCGAAAGCTTGCTCGCATTCGACGCGTGTTGTAATAGATCCTCGTGGTGCGCCGTGACCTACCCCAACCCAACGATCATTAACAGCCTGAAAAGCGCCACGACGACGCGGAAAAAAAGAGAAGGTAGACACACCAAGGCCTTGATCTGTTTACTGACATCCTCGATGCCGAGGTCAAGCTTGGAGATCGCCATAGAGATGTCCTCCTTGGCAGGCTCTTGGATCGAGAGCGAAACCTTGGGCTTTGGCTGGGATGAAGACGTTGGAGGGTATGATTCACCGGAGAGGACAGCGTTGGCGTATGCGTTGGCGTCAAAGTCTGCGACGGCAAAGACAGCATAGTCTAAGAGTCGTGAGCGATGACCTCAGTCGATGAAGGTCGGACACAACGAATACCTGCCATCGTAACGTCATGCACTCGGACCAACTGATTGGTCAACGAAATGACTTACTCGCCGTGTTGCTCGACCGAGGAAGTTGTGGCAGTGCAGTTACATTGTCATTGATCACGTGCAATGTCACGACGCGTTTGTGACAGGCGCGTCGCGTCATTTTAATACCACTGACCGGATCAGCCAATCTGAGAAAGAGTAATTCCAAGAAAGTATGCGACGGTACCACTTCCTACATCTTCTACATACCCGACGATATGGTACAAATCACCCCCGAGGTGCATGACGATCTACCAGGTACAGACCAAGTGCAGAGCAAAGCGACAGTAGTATGGACACATCCAGTGGAGTGCATCCGACTCTGAGAATACAGGGGAAAGGAGGAGAAAAAAAATAATGAATGAAGTAAAAAGGAACATGGAATCCCAGCGATCCCAGCGATAGTACAACCTCCACTCTACACCCACATACGTGCTCGTCTGCCATGATGCAAACGACGTCCCATCACCGAGACTGTATACAACTTGAGATCGAGATAAAATGTGGTTCCTTCCAATGCGATGGGGGGTATGATGATGATTTCAATGTTGATGCCGATGCCGATACTGGATTCCGTCGTGATAGATGTCGTGGCGTCAATCAGCGTCTTCGGGCCTTGGCCCTCGATCGTGCCTTTGGCCGCGCCTGCACGGTCATGTTCGTCTTCATTTCGTCAGTGACAGTATCTGTCTTATTCTTCGCCGCCGTTCTCGCTCGAGAGCCACCTTTGGCTCTGGGACGGGCAATTCGAGGCCTCTTTACAGCGGGAGCCTCAACACCATCCTCTTCTCCTTCTTCCTCATCGGCCACCTCTTCCACTGTCTTGGTAGTCTTGGATTTCGTTGCCTCTTCTTCACACAAGCTGACAGCTGTGCTAGATCCGGACTCCCCTCCTCCGACAGACTCGGGGGTTACCGGGGACAATTCGCGGGATGGCGTTTGTGCCTGAGATAAACCACGAGCCCGAATAGATGGGGTAAGCGTGGATGTGACAGATTCAGGCGACGCAGAGATCGCTGCTTTCGCCTTGCGCTCTTGCTGTCGCAAGCTTTTGCGCAGCTCCGGCGCTTCCTCTACATCCGGTGGAACGGGCTGTACAGACTCATCTGCCGCGCTCGCAGACACGACGATTTCGGGAGACTCGATCCGCTCGCGTTTCGCAGTTTTGGTGCCAGTGCGTGGGACATCGGGCGCAAGTAACAACGCCGCCTGGACAGGTTCCGACGCTCTGGGTCCGTCGTCTTGTTGAGCCTCTTCGTCTGCAGGCTCGTCATTAACATTGGACTTGGCTTGGGCCTCTGCTGAACGAGAAGCAGCCGATTTGCGTGTCTTGGCACGCTTGCGAGGTGGAGGAGTCACTCTCTCCTCTTCGTCTACAGTCTCGTCACCGCTTGCGCCGTTTGTTGTCGATGGGAGGATGGCGGGTGTTTTGCGCTTGCGGAGGTTCATACGGTTCTCGGGTTCGGCGGGTGTATATGTCGCATACCAAGGCATTGAAGCGAGCGCTGGCGCATAAGCGAGCTGCATGCTCTTAAGAATCCAGAGGTTCTCTGGGACATCGATCCATCCAATCGGAGAAAGAATAGGTATGGGAGTGGTATCTTTTAAACGATACAGACCAGGTCAATGCATGATTGGGATGGAGGATGCTCCGAGTCGAGTGTGAGACAGGACTCACCCAAAACAGATTGGATCATCAATGCGGTAACCTTTTTCTGCTCTCTATTCCAGAAAATCCAGTGTGCTGGATGGAGAGGATGGTAGAAGACAGAGAGCGCTACCAGCGCCAAAACCCGCTTGTCTGTGGGCAATGGCGGACACTCGGGTGGAGCGATGGTCGCAGCTTCGAGAAAATTTCGGACGGAGGGCAGTTTAGCAGTGAGGACACCGTCTGCGAGCACGCCAGGTGCCACCGAAGGCGCTGGAACGACGCTGGGGTACAACCGAGGTGGAGGCGAGGGGGTCTGGGAGAGTATGTGGAGTGGATCGTGGCGCGGATATATGGGTTTGGGAGGATGCGCCGGTGGGTTTGCACTCGATATCTGAGGTGCATCTAGGCGAATTGAGGAGATGGGGAATCTGGATGTGGAGGAGACGGGGAAATCGTGCTCCAGGGAGGTGGGGATGTCACGAGGGCAGGGATAAGGGACAGGCTGACGGGGCTGCAAAGGGGACCGGAATTGGTCTGTATGTGGGGTGCTGGAAGTGCATATCATGGTGGATGAGCACTGGGAGCTAGAGGTTATTGGGCGATTCAACAAAGACACGGTAGCGGGTGTGGGATGTGATGGGAGACTTACGAGGGGCGTGGAATGGATGGAATTGTAGATGTGTGCCGATGATAGATATATAGCTGGGGACGGAGAGGGTGATGATTGCGGGGAGAGAGAAGGAGCGTTGTTTGTTGTGTCTGAGTGGTGCAGGCTCTCAGCGCGCCGGCTTGCAAGGCGAGGCAGGGCAGGGCACGCTCTATCCAATTCCCGATCCAGCACTTGCCAAATTAGGTCACCTCTCTCCCAACACGTGGCTCTCATAAAGCAAGCCCGTGGGCACACCAAGTCAAACAAAACAAGAAAAAGACATAAAGACAGACCATCCACACAGATATGTCACGAACATATTGCCCTTTGTCTCTTTGTCCTCGTCGGTTGCTCGCTTGCCACCACTTTCACCGCGGAAGCGGAGGACAGTACCCCGGGCTAATTTCGGCATCCCGCTTAGCCCTCGACCATCTAATCTTATCGGTTATCCAGCCCATCTCGATGAAATCATGCAGTGATTGAGCCACCTGACAAGGACACACCGCACATCATACATACAGATCAGATGCATCAAGGTTCCAGCGTGGGCTCCACAACCTCGCGAAGAAATGGACGCGATTCAGATCAATGAACGTCGATGGCATCCGTGTTTACCCACAACGTACTCGGCTAACTCACGCCACACCCCAAAGAAAATACCCCTGCATGCATGCACGTCATCTCAGCCGACGAGAGTGAGAGAACTTCAGGTCGGATCGCATGTCCGAAAGTCCTCATCCTCGACGGCCGCCATACTCCGTCATGATTGACGATGAGCCAGGTTATCCCCTGCGCATTTCGGGTACGGCACGGGAGGCACTCCTACCATTCCAGCGAGCATATCTCGCACTCGTCCAGTAGTGAAATCCCTCGTGACTGGTGCGATAATTACGGCACGCACAACAAGTGAGGGATCGATATCCGGTGGTGGTAGGTAGGCTGGAAGCATGGGTATGGGCAGTTCCGGCTGGTTTCCGGAAACAAGCGGAGGCATGTCCTATGAGATCGACTGAGCATATCTGGGACCAGCATCACTTACATCAACCCGTTCGAGGTAGCCAACAACCCATACATAACTCTTTCGCTCTAATGCCCATCGATGATCGATGTTAGGATCCTTCCGCTCCTTCGTGCTTGGCGCAGACATAACAACGTCGGCGTCAACGCAGAGACTTACATCAACAAGCAGTGCGCTGGATGCGTCATGCAGTAACACAAGCACAGTGTCGGCATCATACGTGAGCATCCTATGTTTGGTGACCCCTTTGTACAGTGAGGCGTGGAACGAATAGAATCAAAGCCACACCTTCCTGCAACACGCAATTTCCGTCCAACATCATCTTTGCAGATGCGATCTAACATCACGATCGTCGCATTGTCCACTTGCTGGGGCATTCTGATTGATGTTGTAAAATAACCGTCAAAATGCCTGTAGAATGAAACTCGTAAAATTTCAAATTTAAATAAGTTTTGACGTTCAAGGAAGAGAACTGGAGCGAGAGGTGCCGCGGGGAGACAAAGCTTTCACGTCTGTGCTTCGGACCTAGTAGTTGTTCGAGTACAGGACAGGCTTGCCATTCTGGGATGGTTTGTTTTCCAGGAGCCTCTGATCCTAACATGCACAAACAGGATACAACAACTGCCTTGTGCGCAAACCATAATTACCTCTTGAGTTATAGAGGTTCAGGGTTGAACACGGACCTACTCCATCTTTTTTTTTTTCTCCTTAAAAGCGACAATCATTTTCACACACAAGCCAGGCACCCATGTCGTCATTGTGCATGGTGGTCCCATCATGATCAAGAATGTGGCGATGTGGCACACGGCCAGTCCCGACCTATCCCCACCGATGTGTGCTGACAGCTCCTTTTGCAGTACCCCCGACGGATGCTATAGCACTCTGGATATGCTTATCATCTATCTGATGCTCCCACCGCCGTCGCCTGACCATTGCGAATATGCCGTCTCTGACAGAATCGCGGGGGGACCGCGCATTTCAAGTTTGGCACCTTCAGGTCTTATTTCCGCACCGATCACGATCGCGCACGTAGAAACGATCGATTAGTGCGGTATCAACTCGTCCATTTGCAGATCAGAGACATTTCCGGTTACACTCATTGGATCCATTTCTTTGGCCCGTGTTTTCAATGTCAAGTTCATTTGAAGCGCACCGAATGTCTAGGCCGCGCATATATCCTTGTATCGACTAGTCAACACGAATATTCCCTCACCATCGGAAACTATGTCGCATAGGATTACAATCCCCGGCCCACAAGCATCCCAAACAGGCATTTTTCGTTACGTTATTGTTCAGCAATTCGGGTCCATGCCCAAGATTTGGGATGCCAGAACTTCATGCGGAATTATCGAAGCTTTACATACGTATGATCCACAACTTGGTCCTAGTGCACAGAAGGCCTCTGGTTGACGTTCTTCGGACCCCAACAAGTTTTGGTCGGAAGAACGTCGTGCATTATGGAAGGTGAAAACCCGTGGATTCGCTGCGCACAAGACCGCAGTATCTAATAACTTGCAAGGGCTGACTCCGTGGAGGGGTATCCACTATTTCCGAACTGCGCGGCTACGAAGGTGTCTCCGAGGCATGTCCTGGTATTTTCACTTGCAGTCGTTTCAATGATTAACGGACAACTGATTGCCACCATGTGTCAGCATGGCGGGGCCGGTGACACAGGATCTCCATGTGATGGGCGCTGATCGATTTGTTACGTTCGCGATTCTAATGACCCGAGATGCACTGGATGGTGCAACACGCCAACGAAACAATTTGATTACTCGGTCTTCAAGTTTCAAGATCGGCATTTAACTAGACACCATCTCTGTCCTGCGTACAAAGCTACGAATGTCCTCTCCATTGGCTATTATCACGTGTGCGCTGACTCATGTCACAGCAGAACCCCCAGGGAACCTTTTCTGTAAATGAAAACTCACCACTTACCCAGCGCTCGCAGGGCCACACGCCGCAGGCTGATCTCACGAATTTTCGGTTGGTAAATCCATGGAAGTGAAGCAGTGCTGATAATTCGGCGATACGACTATTGAATGGGAAAGATTTGTGACCTTCATACACCCCTCCACTTAGGGTACCCCTCTGGGCGCACGGGACATCGTTCCCCGCGGCCTTCACACATCACTCTCGCTAGTTGGTGCTCTGCGACATGAAATGGTCGAGACCTTGGAAACAGTATTATTTCCGGGGTTTCATGCGAAACTGTGGAAAGTAAAACTTGCTGTTCGGCACTAGCATTCCATGCTATGTCACGTCACAGTATATATAAGTAAACTTTACATTATGGTTCACTTTACTCGCGATCGGATAACTGTGATGCCGGTTCCTGGATCGTCCTACACCGTACGACCGCGGAAGGCATCGACGAGACAGAATTAGCGCAGCGATGACTCGTGGGGTCCAACAAGTCCGCTTTGCCTCTGGGTCGTTCGATTCAGTTTTTGTAATGGTCAAGGGGAATGGTCTTGGATACGCTTGGCCCTGGATGAGCTGGTGGCGGTGATGGCTGGGCTGCCTGAAAAGGCCAATGGCCGGGAAGAACTCCGGAGTCTAGGCGGACGTTTTCAATTTCGCTTAGATCGGAATCGTAGCGGCGATGATAATTTGCCCATCAGGTATGCGAGTGGCCTTTTGGTCAGTGCTGGGAGCGGCCATCGCTTGGGAGCGTGTCTGCATCTGGGCACGGGACGATCAGCGAGATATGCAGCGCGTGAGGGGGACATTTGGGGTTGTAGAAGACATACAAAGTGGAGCATTGATATGGCGCTGGAAGGAGTCGATATAATAGGATAAGGGATAGCATCTCGAATGGATATAAACAAATGGTATCAGGGCTATTCTAGGTGACGTTCCTGAGGAAAGGCCGGTGCGTGGACCATGTGTCACGTTTGAGCATGTGAGAACGCACCAAACCGACGGAGGATAAAGGAGTGGTTATCAATCGCCTATCGAGCGGGTATTGTCGGGAGGGTGCTCGCAACATAGACAGGTTGGATCTCAAAGAGGTACTAGGGTGACAAGGTGGAGGGGGGTGTGGCGCGGCGCGTGGACAAGTCTCCGCGTGATGGAAGGACGAATTGGAAGGGTACAGATCCGAAACGTGGTAAATATGCAGGCATATTTGCCAAGAACCGCAAGGGGAAAAGGAAGGGGAAGGACTAGAAGAAATGGATTAGCAATCACGCTGACCAGGAGGCGTGCATGTCTCAGGATATATGATGATGCCGGCCGCGCCGAGTTGGCTTAAAACGTTGCTGGCGAGCTGTGCGGGCATCATATAAACGTTGCATCGCAGGGGGTCTCGTCGTTGCTTGTGCCATTATTAACAACGCAGCAGACTCGCCCCCGTTCGTGTCGGCGGAGGAGGCTCCAAGTGGGATTCGGACAAGCGAGGGCGGTTCTTCGGGTTTCAGACGGTGGGACGATGGAAGCGAGCTCTACACTATGCACGGGAAATGGCCGTAACGTAGTACAGCGTTAGCACGGGGGGGGGGTCTGAATTTTATTTTATTTTCGAGGGGGGGGGGGCGACAAGTACTGTAATGTGCCAGTGGAGGCTGTTCGACCGTAAGCGCTGTGACCGGCAAGGCACTCCCTGTTTAGCCAAATTCTGCACTCGCCTAGCGGGTCCTCACAACTCATCCAGCCATTGTTGCGCTGGCCACCGCTTTCACTCTTCCCACTACTATCACCATGTCCCCCCTGCCGTCCTCCTCCTCCACATCGTCCTCCCAACACTCGAAGTCAAAGAAACGGTCAGTTCACCATCCTCCCCACGCTCTCGCCCTCCCTCATCCTATCGCCAACAGTAAATGGTCGCGAGAACAGCTCCTCAAGAGTCTAGAGGTCACAACATCTTCTCAATCAATCCCAATTCCTGACATGTCCCCTCCCTTTCCAGATCTTGGGCTCTCTCACAGCACCGCTGCCACCGGACTTGCCATCATCTCCCCCCTCGTCCCGGTCAAACTCCCCTGGGCCACCTCCACCCAAGCGCAAGCATGATCCTGCGCAAGACTTCGAGTCCACCAAACGTCAGCGCATCGGCCACCACACAGATGTACTATCCCAGCATTCCCACCACTATCACCCCACCCAGCCGCCTCCTCCTGCCCTCCACAAGTCTTCTAACCAACCCCCAAACTTCAATCTGCGCTCCGAACCGTCAGAAGACGGCGAAGTGAGAGAGGATTTGGGTTCAATCTTGGCTCGTACAACAGCGCTCTCCGTGTTACCATCCTTTGTACCCGTCCGTCGACTACGGCGAGGCAAGATTGCCCAGCTCGACTTTGATGCCATACACCAAAAGTACCACCATGCTGGCCGTCTACTCAAGTTCTCCGGCGACGCCAGGTTCTGGTCAACATACCCTTCTTCGCACAAGGAATATCGCCCTTTGTCGCATCCTCCTTCACCCAACTCACAATACCATAAATTTGGAGCGATCATCGCACGGCTAGAGCTCGTCGACGCCCTCGTCTGTTTCGCTTACTCGTTATGGATCAAGGATTATAGCAAGAAAGCTTGTTTCCATGAAACTTGGGTGACCATCGAAGCCTTTTTGGGCTGGTGTAAAAATAAATGGACCACCGAAGATGCTTTTGGCGAACGCGAAAAAGCCCTGCTGGGCTTGATGTAAGCAGTCTAATTACCTCGTGTGGCTCGCTCACGCATGAGTCTTCCCTCCCTACACAGCTGGATGATCGAGGGTTTCATCCGCGCACGCAAGTTCTATTATGCAGCGAAACTGGTAGTGGACCCTGAACTAGATCGCACATGGGCAAAGATGAAGTCTGAGATGGCCGTGCTAAGCCGAGAGGCGGAGATGAATGGCACTGCGGCAACCGCGGGCCAGCTCTCTCTAGGCTCCCAAGCGACGCCTCAGATGCTTCCTTCTCCCGCGAGCATCGCTCCCGCCAATAGCGCCAACTCGACACCCATTACAAACAGCGCAGGGGGTACGCCGAACACAAACAGTTCGAGCGTCACACTAGTCCCTTCCCAGTCATCCAACCCGCCACGTTCTGCCCAGTCTGCTCAAGCTGCATTACCACCACACCTGGTCGTTCACCTGCCCAACACCTCTGATGGGCGTGCGCCATCTGCCAACATGATTGCGGCCGCCGCAAAGGCGACTGCCTCATTCGGTCCAACCTTTGCGTTCACCCTCAAAGAACAATCGGGTGGTATCGTTTCGGCAGGCTATTGCATGGAGCACGCTCAGAGGCACCTGACTCTCCCAATCTTGGCTCGCCACTATCCCACGACATTTGCCCGTCTGGTGGGAACGAGCCTCTCAGCACATGAGGAGCATGAGCCAGACATTGAGGACGAAGAAGGGGAGCTTTTCTGGCCTGGCCAGTGCGTCACTGGCGAGGGCCTTGGTTGGGTTTGCCTAATGGGCAAAGCCATGGTGAAAGAAATTGGCCGTGACTTTGGGTACATCGGTCTCGCGGGTGTTGTTCCGAAACCAGAACCACCTTCGGGAGCATCTCCGGCAGATTCGTTGCGACAATCCGTTCATCGGTGACGTGATATTGCAATCGTTCTTGATTTCTTGTCGGCATCAACAACTCGGGATTCGGAGGCATGATCGGATTTCCACAATCGCGCAATCTTTTGGACGAATTTTTCAACTGGATTTTTGGGGGACTGAGGGGATGGTTTCTTGGCATACGGCTGATCGGCAGGCTTTCGCAGTCCCCCGCCACTAGCCTACAACACTTGGCCAGACCGCTTCTTCCACTGCGAGCGTGGAACGAGCTCGATCAGGACAACCACTCTAACGCATCAGACGATCTTCGTGGGATCTCCGACGACGACGACAACGACGACGCCTCACAGCCCCAGATAGCTGCGCGACCCCCAGAGTTCCCCCGCCCAGCTATTTTGTATTATTACTCATAATTGCCTTGGACCAAACCTCTTTCGTATGGTCATTCAAGGACGCACCTTGACTCGAGTTTTCGTATTCCATTACAGTGGTTTCTTCCCTCAATTTGATTCAGTGCACAGCAAAATTTTAACCCATTTGCTTTTCCTGAATCGAACCACACATCCTGGTTCATTTTCCGGCCCGAGGGCATGTTCTTATTTATCCCGGACCTATCCATTTCCAGGCCCACGCGCGGGGACGCTTTACGAGGCGGAGTCAAGCCAGATTCGAGCTTGCCTTGATCCTACGTCGCGTATCTTGACCACAGACTAGGAGCGCCAAAAGAACAGGATGGCAGGGGAACCGTACATATGTGTACTTGATACTATATTTATCACGCTCTGAGGCGTATGTATCTACTACATAGAGATTTTGCAGCTCGGTTTCATTGTCAATCGAGCGTGGCCCAGCCTGTTGCGCGATGCTGATCGATTGGTGGATATCCATGTGGCATGTTGTACGTGGCTGGCAACAATCATTGACAGCCCGTTTGACAGGGCCGTTGTTTGCAGTGTATGTATTATGCACATGTAAGTTTAGTGCTGTGTCAGAGGCGTGCCTTCAGGGTAGATGTTCGACGTGTATGATAGGTATTACAACCTCGTCCGAATTCGATATTCCACTGGATACCTAGGAGACGTTCAATTGAAACCGTTTTATTTTGTTACAGTTTCGTGCGGGCGCCTTGTGTTGTTCTTTTTTTCTCTCTCGATGCGCCACGCTCAGCAATCCAGTACCGGTGAGATCCTCCGGGACCGTCGCGTCGAATGCCCTTTTTTTTTTCCCGTCCCTCGGCGTTTTTTAGTGTGCTTCCAGGAACTTGGTTCCTTTGTGCGCCGCAAGGGGTCATCGGCGCTGAAATACGTAAGCGAGTATTTAGTATGTTTACTCATGTCAAGCAGGGTTTTAATAATGGGGGCTTGACCCTTTTTTTTTGTTTTTGTTTTTGTTTTTGTTTCGACAAGGTTCGAGCGAGGAAAACGCTGGAAAAAGGGCTTGGAATCCAAGGAAAGGTTTGTCTCGGTTCGGGTTATCGAACCTTGGACCCCATACACCCCTGACTTGACGAGAGCCTTCAGAATCGGTGTGGGAATACACGAACAACGATTGATCGATCGGATTATAATTTGTGACGACCTGTGGAACGGCCAAGGCGGGAAAAATGGAGCATTGGGTTTGAGACCTACCTTGTGAGCGCTGGCCCTCGGCAGATATCATGATTAGTATGTGTATGTGGGGCCAACGTTTCGATTTACTTACTACTTACCCTCCGATCATTTACATAAATGTCAATCCAATATTATTTTTATTACCTAGCGAGTCGTCCATCGAGGATGAGACGTTTCACTCACGACTCACGGTCTATACATAGATGGATTCAAAGGTGGGTGCGGGGGTGGAGCCAAGGTGACGTGAACAATCCTTCATGTAGATTTTTTTTTGTAGCACGCACGGCGAGGTTTGAGGGGGGGGAGAGCCGTCGACGGTCACGATGGCATGCGATCTTACCATGGTCAATAATGAACGTGTGAAGCGTCTGACGGTAATTCGACTCTGGACATTGGAAGGCATGAGTGTTTGGAGAGCCACGAAGCCGTAACGATGATAGCCGTGAATGGCGGATGGCGCTCACACTTGCGGAGGCCTGGGATCTATGATCGTGTGAATGCCGCGTTCATGGGATGAGGCCGGTGGAAAAGCCTCGACATGTGTCAACGTTACTTGGCTCTTTAAAACACAGTTGCGGACAGACCTCTACGATACACGTACACCAGAAAACATACCACTTAGACTATTCACATCCTGAGGCAACATACACATTACACAACGCTTGAATCACACTCCGGATTAACCTCACCCTCAGCTTCTCCTTTCAAGAGAATCCAAAGCCCGAATTTGTTGGATGGCAAGCAGCGCAGGCATTTATGCCTAAAACAATCCCACACATCAATGTAGGTCAACCATCGAGCGCAAAGGTCAGGACTCACACATAGCGTCCTTTGTCACCCGAGACGACTTCCTTGATCGTGAACTGTGTATTCCCCTGTGTTTGCCCACCGTACTCGTCCTTCTGTCCAAATCAGGACGGAGTCGCCTATCTTAGGAGAAAGCGTTTCATGTCTGCTACATCAAGTGGATCACATTCATGTGCATCGCGTCACATGATCGAATAACTTGGTGACTTGCGTAAATGGGCGCCATCCAGCTGCGTCTGCCATAGTGTGCCAGTGCGAGATCGACGTGAGGTTGAAATGTTGATCTTGAGAGGATAGTAGGCACGATACTGCAGAAAGACAGTGATGTAGCAATATACCCAGCTTACCTGGTTTCCTATAACTAGCATATATACCGCTCGAGATACTGAAGGTAAAGCATTCGGTATTATTTTGGTGTAACGGTCTAAGCGGTCAGCGGTCAGCGGTCAGTCTCGACACTCTTACACTTTTACGTCCACAATTGTGATCCATCGATGAGGAACATGATATCGGGCGCTGGAGATGGAAACGTTGTAGCCATTATGCAAACTGGCATTGGTAACCCGCACACCATCCAGATGTTGTACGCAGTATGTGCAGTAATCCGACTCTGGACTCATCGGACATTGATGGACTGGCACGAGGTCCTCGTCTCGGCTGAGAGCAATCAGATCGGAATAATCGAAGCCGCATGCCTTGCCTCGAAGAAAGCTCCGCTCCCTCGTTTCCCTTTATGCCTTTTTCTGAATCAATATAATGAATCGAAGGGAAGACTCGGAAAGTGCCAGGATCTCGCGTTCTAATGGTGCCGCGTTCGTCCACCGGGCTTATCCGCCTAGTTACTCGCCGGTGAACGTCAACGTTGAAGAAGCAGCACCCAATGCGGTGGTCCACCGGACGCTGTAGAAAGAAGCCTAGATAAGGATAAGAACGTGTTGCAATACTTTGCATGCATAAGTGTCATCGAGGGATACATGGGTAAAAGCATGGGTTGCATTCATGAGGGCTAAAGCGCTTGGGGCAGATGCAAAATGGAAGAGAAAGCAGAGATGCAATGTAAAAAAAAGCCCGTATATTGCAGCCACACGTGTCCCGCGAACCCAAGTCCTTCGCATATACATACGCACTGCAAACAGGGACCGATTTTTTTTCACCGGTTGGACTTGGCGACACGTTCGAGCTCGTCCTTTTTCTGGTCACACAAGAGTCTCGTCAGCGCACGAGCAATCAAAGATAACGGACTATATCTGACCTTGATAGCATACGAGTTCGAGGAACCCTTGGCGGCGTTGATGAGCTCATCAGCAAGGCACTCGGCGATAGATTTCACGTTGCGGAATGCCGACTCGCGGGTCTATCAAATTGCTGTGAGAACAAGGTCGGCATCAAACGCATCGCGCTGCTTACGCCGATGGTAAGAAGGGCAATCGCCTGGTTCACTCTCCGCAGAGGGGACACATCGACGGCCTGACGACGGACAGTACCCTGCGAACCAATACGCGTCGAGTCTTCTCGAGGACCCGTGTTGACGATCGCATCCACGAGCACCTACGCATCCCACATAACATCAAAAAACAAACCCGAGACGTCCCAACCCAAAGCGTACGAACCTGAATAGGATTCTGGTCGGTGAGGAGGTGAATGATCTCGAACGAGTGTGCGACGATGCGGACGGCCAGGAGTTTCTTGCCGTTGTTGCGACCTTTCATCATCAGACTGGTAACCAAGTCAAACGCCTCAGATCTTCCCTCTCTGTTGCGATGATATCACACGGGTGTAGGCATACCTGTCAACAAGGCGCTCGACGATAGGCATTTGGGCCTTCTTGAATTGCTTCTTTGCATAACGACCAGCAGTATGGGGGACGTATACTGCATGGCGGACCTGGATGTAATCGGTCAACGAAATGTCCTTGACCTCAACACTATAGCCATGATCAATGACAAGTTCGTCTTCGAGGCATATGGATGCGTACTCCTGGGTATCCCATTTGCCGAAAAGTTTGATTTCCTGGCCAATTTTCGAGATGTCCTTGGGAAGTGTGGCCATTTCGAGATGTTCTTGAGGGTCTTGAAGTGCAAGCGTGGATTCCGCCTCGGCGACGAGGTCGCTGTTTGTCTCTATTGTCGCTTGACACCACAAAAGTTAAGGTTTTAAGCCTCCCGGTCGTTACCGAAACTGTATAGTTTATATTTTTGGGGATCCCCTCTCAGAACATAGATTGCCAAGATTATACTCAAAGTTGCGTGGTACCAAAGACTTTAAGACACTATACTGTATGTACCGTAAAAATAAGTATACTCAACGAATTGTTCTTTCCGCGCTGGCGTCTTCATTTGTGCCGGTCGCGGATCCCAAACAGCGCTATAAGATCTAAAGCAAATTAGATTGAGCAGCGCCCAAAACGAGAGCACCACCACCCACCTTGGAGCCTTGCTTCCCTTTTCTCTCTTTGAGTCTCCGTACGTTTGATGCCAGAGAATGCCTGTGAACATGGTCGGGATTAACCCTATCCGGTGATGCGGCGATGACTACATACTTGTTGGATCAGGCGTTTCTTCTTCTCTTGAATCTCGATTACCTAGAACGAACGGTGGACATTGGAAAAGCTAGTCTGTGACGATCGAGTAGGTAACTTGCCTTAGATTCGACAGTGTTTTCGGCGATCAATTGGTATACGTGAACGGGTTTCTTCTGTCCGATACTAAAGAAACGTCAGCATCTGTTAACGTGACAAGAAAAGTCACTCTGCTTACCGATTACATCTATCAATGGCCTGACTTTCGATGCCCTCCTATAGAATTATCAGTGGGGAAGACGCCACGAGTTCACTGGTCACATTACCTGCCACCATCTGAGCATGGGACGGAGGCCAACAAACACCGATCAATATATGAAACAAATGGTTACGCAATTACTTACGGGTCCATCCTAATGTAATGCATGAGGATTTGAATATACACAGCAAAGTGAAGTCAGACTCACAAAAAGACGTGGTTTGCAACTGTGAGATTGAGACCCAAGGCACCCGCCTTGAGCGAAATCAACAGGACCTTGGGGCTCTCGCCGTCGAAGACAGAACCGTCGAAAACCTGCTTCGCGGCTGGAGTCGCTTTCGCCTTGCCCTTCCCTTTATTCTTCATTTCCTTTACCTTGCCCTTCTTTACACGGGTTGAGATGTCTTCTTCAAAGTCATCGTCGTCGGTGTCATTTACAACGACAAAGTCCGGGTCTTTGCGATGCGTGGCATACTCATTCTCATCATCTGCGTCTAGCGTGATTTGTGTTTGAGTTAGATCCTGGCGAGTAGATGGGAGGGGTTCTCCGGGAGCAGGGGATTCATCGGGGTCGAGGGGAATGGAAAACCGCTCCAGCACCTCCTGTCTTTTTCTTGCAGACAACTTTCCGTCAAACCGCACATATGAGATACTGCAGGCATATTCAGCACAATGTCCAAGAGTATTCAACTGGCGGACTTGCTCATGTTCCTCTAATGCCTCGCCGATCTATCCAATGTGTCAGTGCGAACATACCAGCAGGGTCGTGAAACACGATTACCTTGTCCAAGAAAGAAGTAAACTGGGAGAAAACTAAGCTTTTTGAGTCGTTGGGAATCAGTTTCAGAAGATGGACGAGTTGATCGATCTTGGCAGACGATCCAGTGCATAGGTCGCTTTGGCCGATGTCATGTTTCACAGGGACTTGTGTAAAATCCGTAGGAGGTGGTGGCGCCACCAAAGCCTGCATGGTAAGAGGACGGCGATCCTGCGAGTGACTCAGCGATGTAATTGATGAAGCGGACAACAAATAGCATACCATGGGACACTTTGGATCCCTTGCAATCACCTCTGATATACTTTATCTATCGTGAGCTGAAATAAAACGCCAACAACAAATCTGGGCGTACCAAGCCAAACAGAAGACGTGGGCACACGACGTAATACTAGGTTCCGTCATCACATTGAAACACACAGGACATTCTTCGTTGTCCTCGATCGCTTGGAAAATAATCGTCTCCAACTTGGCCCGTAACTCGGGTGTAATTTGTATGGCGCCGCCGCGGGTAGAGTTAATGTCCTCGTTTGCCCCAAGTTGATCCAGGTAATTTGCTGGGATCAATCCCGGATGGAGAGCGATTTGGCGCAGACGGGTAAGCATGCTTAGGACGTTAGTAGTTACCTAGATATAGATGAGCAAAGAAAATGGTCGGATTCAAGTTGACACCCACAACAGGGTTCATTCCTCCGGTTTCATTCATTAGGTCTTCGACTCGCTGTCGGGAAAGGAGTTCCACGGCATCATAAAGTGTCTGGAAAACGCAGTTGTGATTGGCACAACACAGTTAGAGTTTCACTTACTCGCGCCTCGTCATTAAGTGTCACAGGGACTAGAGTGATGTCGACCTATTATCATGAGTGAGTGGATGAAGGGAACAGCAGACAGAGGGACTTCACTGGTGGGAGAGGCACAAGGGAGTTTCCCTCACTATCTTGCATCTTTGGTGCAGCGTCAGGACTGAAAAGACTGCAGTGCGTCATTCAAGAACTTACCTCCTTCGTTCTCCGAATGCAGACATGGCTCATCAAGGCCTAGTAGAGGGTCAGAGCAACTACTTGACTGGCGGTGCAAACCTACACGAAGCAATTCGGCACCAGTAGGATTTCCTTGTTTCAGAGGACGCAGGACCAGACGTTTGAAGAAATCCTCATTGTCCAATGGGTGGCAAATTTGAAGGAAGGTGAGCATAGAACCGAGATCCTGTTGAAATTAGTGACAGAAACAATTTGAAGTCAAGGAATGTAGCTAACCCTGGGAGAGTTGATCTATGGAGGGATAATAGAATTAGATGCGGGACGGACACATTGTCTATCACTCACGATAGGGGTTCCAGAAAGCGCCCATCGCCTTTCAGCAGTAAGCATACACACTGCCATGGCCATCTTCGTTTTGGGATTCCTGATGGTGTGACCTTCGTCTAGGATAATCCTCTGAGAACCATACATACCTTGCTTTAGCTTACCTGAAATGCTCATCGAATCGACATACGCTTACCTTCCATTTCACATTGAATAAGCCCTTCCCTTTCTTTTTCTTCTTCTTCGCAGATCCTTCCCCCTCGATACCATGCTGTGTAACGGTGCTGAAATCGGCGTCGCCTGTAACAACTTGGTAAGTAGTGATCACTACATCATATTGCATCAGCTGTTGAGGTGTCATGTTGCGTGTGGCACCGTAATAAACGCAGGCAGACAAGGCACCTCTGACGCAGTGCTCTTCAATCTGTTTCTCCCAATTTGAGATTACAGAGAGAGGGACAACTGTCATCAACAAAGCAAATGAGACGGACGATGTGATACATCATCGTGGTGTTGCGCACCGATGAGGGTACTGTTGCAGTATTCCTTAGGGATGTCCTTCTTTGTCGCAAGGACAAGGGAAATCATCGTGAGCGTTTTACCCTACAAAATATATTATTTTCCGCATTCCCTCTTCACTGTACCACATACCAAACCCATGCTGTCGGCTACCAAGGCACCTCGGCCAAGCGCTGGAGGTGTGGTGATGTCTTGCGGACTCTTGGTGGCGACTAGAACAACAAGGATAGTCAACCACTTTACTAGATGTCAACTAGACTGGACCGACGGTTGAAATAGTATGGCTGGCGACAATTAGCGTGTAGGTTAAATACCCGCTCGTCAATCATGACAACGTACCTTGTCACCCGCCTTCCTATACTGCCAGAATTGGACTGGGCTGTCCGACTCCTTGGTAGGCAACTTGGGATACTCATGACCAATGCACCACTGAAGGGCTTGATTCTAAGATTTACATGCGTGTCAGTGCGCAATTGCAACTATAGAATGTACGTTTTACCTGATGTCTTAACAAGTCCACAACCAATTCTCCGCTAGCGATGCCTGGAGGATTAGGATGTACAGGAAGATTCAAGATGTCAACCGTTGCGCAGAGCGTATCAAGCAACGAGGCACGCCGGCCTTCATCATCTACTCTCTCGAGGCCGCTCAACATCTGGTTAAGCTCCGCAGCCCTTATGTATGCCTCGTTCTGCTTTTTGATTGCCTCTTGCTGTGCTTCACTCTGGGCGCTCGTCATTCCACGAGCTTGGCTAGGGCCAGGCATCCCAGTTGCAGCAAGCGCGGCAGCGTACGTGGAAGGAAATGCTCCTCCAGCGGCATAAAGGGCAGCCGTAGCAGCCACAGCGTCCACAGATGACGCCCCTGGAACACCACCCCTTGCCCGTTGTGGGAAACCCTGTTGCCGAGGTGTAGCCCAAAGAAGCATCGGCTCAAGCATGTCTCGTTTGTCAGATGGTCCATAGATGTTCAACGACCTAGCATTTATGCAGATAAACATGGAACCAACAAAACTGGATGACGCTTACATAGATAACGAATAGCTGGAGCCGCTCACTAAAAATGATCAGTTCGCGACCCCAAGATGTGTAGAAAGAGCCCTACGATTTCCCTCGTGCATGACGCCTTCTACCGTGATCAGCCTCTGATCAAGAAGCGGGGCTAGCTGGGACGCGACACTTCTTGAGATGTGTCCCACTTGAGCCCCGCCAATGTTCTTGACTTGGATTGCATTCCTTTTGTTCCGATTTCATTGTGAGCAGAATCACGAGAAAAATGACATGCTAATATCTTACCTGTCATATGCATTGTGCGGCTCCCTGACCAGCCTGACTTGTTCTCCGGGCCCAACAAGACCTGCATATAGAGTAAGCACAGCATAACCTGACTCAATGCGCCAAAGTCCATACCCTTGTAGTACTGTACACCCACTATACTTGTCTTCATGACACAATAGAGCTCATCGACCGGTTCTGGTTCAATGGGCATAACTTCGTCATATTCATCGCCAAGTGAACCACGTGCGCCTTGTGCGGCGTTCGCGTTTGGAATGCTCAACTGACTGAGCGACCAAGAAGTCTCAGCGTCATCAGATTGGTATTTTCTCTTCTGTCCGGCCAGTACACCAGAGGACGGTCCAGGCGCATACGGACCAGACATCATGACAGGAGGAATAGCTGGAGGGGCAACTACTTTCGCAGTTGCAGGAATGTCTGCAGGATCTACGTGTTGAGCCGCAATAGCGCGCCTGACCTTTTGCTGGTCCTCGTATCTGTGCAAATATTCGTCACCATCCCATACCTGGAAAAAAAAAAGAGATTGCACACCTGATGCTACTGAATCCAGTGACACTGCTCAAGTCGGTGACGGCAAGCGTGCGCAAGATGTCAGGTATGACGCAACCCCTGTGTCGTTGACGCCGATCTATCAGCTTCTTTCACATGGCGTTGCCGAGCTGACGAGATGCTCACCAGTGTCGCCAGGAGACAGTTTCACCAAATTCACTTTTGACGATTTGGCCGTACCTCAGAGTGCCCACGGGGATGGAAGCGCCCGTGCACGGTACAGGCCCTTTGCACACCGCGCGTGTGCTTCTGCTGTACTGCAGAGGCTCCTATGAGCGACACCAAGCACCATGGACAACACTTACGTCTATCGCATGCGCTGACATCGGTAGTCAACGCGTGTATTGTAGTGGAAGTTGGAGTCGAGACGCAGAGCTGCAAAGGCCTCAGTTCTAATTTGGGTTTTTTGTGGCCGCCGTCGGGCAAAGAAGCACAGAAGCAGGCTAACGCGTGTATTTGTCCCTGTTTGGTTAAACGCGTCGCCCAATTGTATCACGTGATACGCGTACTTGATCCTGACCGACGACTTTCTACTACTAACTAGTTGCCAAAAAGCATGGTCCAGTTCGAGCACGCTGGTAGCATCAACGGCCCTGCGTACGATCCGGACCAGGATGCAGCAGAGAAACGCGAGGTCCGCAAGAAATACCGTCTTCTCGAGAAAAAGACAGGAGGTGCGTCTGACGCGTTTGTCTCTTCCCCGAACGCGCGATGAAGCCAACACGATCCAGGACACCTGAGACCCCAGGACCACGACGCGGAAGATCTCGCTGGTCAGGTTGCACAAGCGGACGAACTGTTTTCCAAAGGTGTGCTTCCCCATAGAGTCATAGAGTCATAGCATCTTAAGCACCCACTCGTACAGTCAAAAATCCGACTGAAGCGACTCTTGACTCGACGGTACTTCGAAATGTCTCGAGTATCAGTGCACAAAAGGCACGCGCCATGAAACTCGGCTGTGCCGCATTCGACATGGATGACTTTGTGTCCAAACTCATTAGTTACATGGGTGGCAGGCAGCGCTTCGAGGACGAAGAGGGGGAAGAGATGGAAGTAGTGGAGGATGGCGCACTTGACTGGGATAAAATAGGTCGAAAAGCGCTGGCAAAAAGCAGAAGAGTCCCTGTCACGGGCTTCATGTATCCACCTCTTTGTTTTCCGCTGGTTCAGTTGCTGATTTACCCCCAGGCTTGGTCCTCTCTCGATAGAACACAAAAAACGAGCCCCAATAAAGCGCCAGAAGCACGAGAAAATCCAAGAAGAAGAACGTCGACCCCACGAAATAAAGGAGGAGGACATCAAGAGATCTGACAACGAAACAACCAAGAACGTCCTCAAAGTGTATCGAATCTTAGGCGTCTTCAGCTACTTCACTAACAACACCTTCAGATCAAAGATATTCTCGAAACTACTGGCCCTATCAACATTTTTAAATTCATCGTAAACCCAAACGACTTTGCGCAGTCTGTGGAAAACCTCTTCTATCTTTCATTTGTTATTCGTGACGGAGAATGTGCATTCGAGATCAACGAGGACGGTGAACCTATCATCAGTACGTGAGGAACCCTTATTTCGCTTGACTGTGGTTTGACAGTATTGCCAGTGCGTTGCGAGCAGCCGACTATGGATGAAAGAGCAGCAGGCGTCCATGCTCGGCAGATTGTCATGGAATTCGACATGGCTACGTGGAAGGTAGAGTCCTTGAACTGCCTCGGTAACACCAGATTGAATCCATGTTGTTATCCAGCGCGCCATAGAAGTCTGGAACATCACCGAGTCCCAGATTCCCCAGCGTCCCCCTGCGAAGACCAAGATCGGTGACAAGTGGTATGGTTAAGGATAGTATTCATAGAGCATATAATCGTCTGCCAGATCATGCATAATCGCTGCCAGCCTACTATATTGTACTATAGAGGTAATCTCTTGTCATAGGTTCATCTTTCTTGTTCGTATTCGCAGATTCGTACCGTATCATTACATGTATGTTTCGTGGATTCAACCAATTATCGTACCGGTACAGAGGCCTGAGGAATGTAATGATACACAGTTGCACAGATGCCTAGAAATACAGATGATTGAAAGCTGTCAATGAATGTGAGTAAGATCGATGATAAGCCCATGAGCCCAAAGATTAAAAGAATGGGATCTTCTCCTGGAACATCCCAATAACTGAAACGATGACGCCTCGAAAAGTCGATGGTTGCCTAGCACGACGTGCGTGGCTGGAAGTCAAACTTCTTCATGCCATTGACGTCGTAGATCCCATATCCAGGCTCTTGACTGTCAGAGTAGATGTGTGCAAACCACCCAATGCCCCCACCAGGAGCGTTCTTGAGATCTGTGCAGTGGCTGTCAAGTAACTGGTAGTATTGCTGCGATCACCCCGTCAGCTCGGGTCCACATAAAGTCAGGCGGATGTAACGTACTTGCTCGTTACTGACGCTGGCGATTGCAGCCAGGCTGTTGGCTTGAACACCTGTATATGTGACGGAAGGCCAGCCATTCTAAGACGAGCGGTCAAGAAAGGAAATAGTCTAGATATCCTGAAAGACCCACCTCGTCAAAGTACATCTTTTTTCCCCCACCTTGCTGGATGAACCAGTTCATATCCGTCTCTACGATGGGCCATGCGAGGGTTCCAGTGGTCGCGAGCGACGAAAAGAAAGGAAGCATGTGAATATTAATGTAGTCGATCGCGTCGAGGACGTCTTGAGCACCACCGCGCTCCTGATAACCGTAAGCGAACTCGGAAACCGTGACGGGAATTTGTACGCCTGCGAGCTGAGTCTTGGCCGAGGTGACTTGCGAAGCGAGCTCAGAGTGAGGAAGAACGTTGTCGTATAAGGGCTCAGAGCCAAACTGCACGCCACGCGTGACGAATTTAGCTTTGGGATTGGTAGTGAGGGTGTTGATGAGTGAATCACGACGGGTTTCCCACTCGTTACCACCATCGAAACCAAACTGCCAGTGCCGCGTGTGAGTAATTGAATAAATCCTGGAAAACACGAAATATACCCATATTAGTGCGTGAACTCCAAGACCGTTGTTCCATGCGGCATCCACGACGTCATCGCTGCACATTCAAGTTAGAGAAAAGGATTGACATAAGGTCAGTGAGAGTACACGCACTAGAATCCAGAATTGTCGCACGCGCCGTAGAGACGGACATACCGACCGTTGAAGTTGTTTCTGATGTCGGCAAATTCTGCATTGAGCTGGCTCGGGCTCTGGCCTGAGGTGACGTCAGTTTAAAGTAGGTGAAGGGAGATGGGGAAGACCAACATGCAGTAACCTCATAACTGAAACCCATGAACGCGTACTCGGTGTCCATAGGACACCACCAGTTATCGAGTGAATCGGGGACATTCGATGGCATTTGAAAATTCAAAGACGGAAAGCAACCTGACGAAGTAGAGACGGAATCTGATGGGGAAACAGAGCTCGGTGCGGAAGACAGTGCGGTCGCATTCGACGGATTACTGCTGGTCGAGGCAACTGCAGTTGTGGTGGTAGGGGAAGGAGTGGAGGACCTTGTGCTCGAACTCAAGGATGAAGCACTAGTGCTCTGAGGGTTACCATTGCAGCCTCGCGGAAGCGGCCCGGCGAACACAGAGTTGGAACAAATCAAGAGTAGAAAGCAGAACAAATTAAGTGAAGAGAACGTCATATTGAAAGAGAGGTAGGCTCGACGTCGACGTCGGCAGAGATAGTGAAGGGTCAGAGTGGTGGAGACGGGACTGCATCGACTTTATGTTGTGTATGGGCACAATAGCGAATGGCCCGTCTTTTGTCTAAGCTCGGCAAACGGAGATCTAAGCGAGCAATTCATGGAGATTAAAAGGATCCGAACCGTCTGAAACGCGAAGCACAGTCGGATATAAGAATCTATATCCTCGACAACGCTTCAAGTTGGCTCGTAACCTGCTGAGGTGACTATTTGTGTCTTTCAACGCACTGAAAACGTTGAACCCACCTTCAAGTGAAAAATCTAGCAGGCTGTATTTAGTGTGTACCTCGTTCCCGTTGGGATTGAGGCCGACTCTACCATCGATGACCAAATAATCACAAGCTCATTGTGTACGGCAACGCATTGTTCTCCCGTCCAACTCTAAAGCTTTTTCAAGTTCTTGCTCTCGCAGTGCCAGTGGGTGACCCGGATCGGCAGACCGAGCACGCCGTGGTGGTAATGTAAAAATCAATGACGAGCGGCTGCCGCGAGGCTGGTGTGGGCAGTGGACACAGCAGGCCCATCAGATTATATATGGAGCGATGATGTGACTGTGGACATTGCCCAACCTGGTGATCATGAACGTTCACGCACTGTAGCAACGCCGTGAGAGGAACTCATTGCAATTGCAGTCGCTAAATGCGGATGGGCCGACGACACGAGAGATTATAAATGGGGGACAACACCAGCGCTGCACAGTGCCCCTCCTCTCGCATCTCTCATTGTTGTTGCCCATCCAACGCTTTGATCACCTCCTTTTAAGTTATCTTTCACCCATCATGTTTTTGAGACATGCACTTCTCATCGCCGGCGCTGGTCTCGCCGTTGCTCAGTCGTAAGTCACATCCACAACGCTACAAACACATGTCACTCATCCTTTGATCCTATTAGCATGTCGAGTCAATGCTCTTCGGCGTTGCTTGCGGTCGCGAGCTCTCCTCAAGCTACTTGCCTTGGCCTTTCTCTCCTCGCACCCCTTGCTTTATCGAATTCCAGCACTTCCGTCATCCCGACCATCAATAATTGGCTGACCGGAGTGTGTAGCCAGGGCCCATGCAGCAACGCTACCCTTCAGGCCGTCGTCAGTAACATCACAACTGGCTGTTCCAGCGACCTTGCCAACCTTGGGTTGGCGGCCAACGACTCTAGCACAATCGCGGCGACCGTCGAAGCTGGCTACCCTGTTCTTCGACAAGTTTCATGCTTGATGGAGTGAGTCTGCCTTTCAATTGCACTTCTCACCATCACTCATTATTATCGCGCAGCATGTCGACAAACACCCTTTGTGCAACTGAACAGCTTACTAACATCCAGTCGTCGACTGCCACTGCCATTTCTATCAACAGCATTATTGGCTTAATCGGACAGTTTATGTCTGGAACGACTCTCAATCTTCCTCAAAATATTCTCTGCTCCAACTGTACAAAGGCTGCATACACCATTGTCGTTCAGCACTCCCCGTCACTCGTCACGAATGATCAATCAATGATTCAGTCCGACTGTGGCTCTTCTTTCACCGGTTCGTGTTCTGAGTGGTTTCTTCTACGAGGATAAATTCATAAATTTGAGTAGATGGACAGATGCCCTCCAACATCCAGGAGCTTGCCTCCAACTCGACGTCGAGCTCGATGGGTGGAGCTGCCTCTCTTTCCGTTAGCAGCCTCAACGTTGGTGTAGCCATGCTGATCGCTGTTTTCTCCGCTTTCGTTATCCTTGCTTAAGCAATGTGGGTGAAGCTTTGAAGAAAGTCTGTGAAATGGGATGTGAAATCACGTTGGGAAACGGTCAAGGACTCCTTAACTACGCCTCACGGATATCGATACTGCCACATTACATTGTGAACGTACTTTCCAAGGACTTGAAATTATTAGTGCTATTACGTCAGCATACATTGCAGGACATGGAAGGTGGTGTATTCGCTCGCCAAAGCACACCTTTCACTTCAACCCAATTCGTCTCCCTCAAGCCATCAGACAAAAGGGCCAAACATTCAGCTCTTTACCCTCAGCGATGTCTGCGACATCCACACCGCGTCCCGCTCGGTTTGATCTCCCCCCTGCCCCAGCATACTCCAACTCGGCTGCAACGGACACTGGGCTTGCAGAATGGACAAATAGAATAAAGGCGATGCAGCGTCAAGTCGACGCCGATGATGAAACCGAGAAACGGCGTTTGGAAGAGGAGATAGTAAGAGCCAGGCTAGCAAGAACGAGGAGGAGCAGAACAGGCCAGAGTGGCGATTTCGGTATTGGCATGCATGGGATCAATTTGTGTAGGTGATCTGGCCTACGACCGAGGGGAAAGCATTTGTCTTAACGGCCTGTACTGTAGCCAAGCTCCAGGAAGGCTTGCCGCGTACTGTGGAGGCTGATCTGGAGCCATCTTCTGAGAAGCCATCAGCGTCGACTGTCTCGCTGCCGAAGCCTGCGATAAAACCGACGTCGACTAGGGCGAAACCAGCTCCTATGTCGCTTGCGGCTTTCATGGGAGGTAACGCATCTGGCCCCCGACTCAAGCGCCACGAGCCACAGTTGGAGGCGGGCCTCGCATATGATGGGCGTGGGGATCATGGTCCGGTACACCCGATATTCGGTCGTGGGGGTGTTGCGATGCCAGGCATGGTCGGATGTGAGGCTGGGGCTGTCCCGCCCTCACCCTCAGCGCCAACTTCCGTGCCTCAATCCCTTCAATCCAACCCTGCGCCATCTACCCCGCAGACAGTATCATCAGAGTTCTCTCGTGCACGTACGATAAGCACATCGAACGTCGCTCGCAGGTATGTCCAGAAAATCGAGGAGCAAGCCTCCAGTCAATCCTCGTCTCCCGAACCGTCCTCTCTCGGGATCCGTGAGCGACGTCAAAGTACGCCACATGGCAGCTTACCCGAACTCAAAGTTACACCCACTCCCACGTTTCCTTCGCGCCCACTCTCTCAGAATTTTTTGGGGCAGGCTGTTTCCCCGGCTAAAAGCCCAATCATGGAGTTGCGTCCCAAGACCCCTTCTGTTATGGATATTCGTTCAAAGACACCTACCGCTTCCGAAGCCCGTCCCAAAACACCCGTGACTGACCCTCGGTTAACGACGGTGCCAGTTATCATCGAGGTACGCTCAAAGACGCCCTCCACAGAATTTCCCACAAAGACCTTCGTCGATGAGCCACGTACCAAAACACCAGGTACAGATACCACACGAGTAAAGACCCCCACCCAACCCAGCCCCACACGCGTGAGTTTCCCCGGAGCAATTCCATGGCAGACCCCCCGACACCAACCATCCCCCCAGTTACCGTCGATGTCGGCTGTCCCCCCGAGATCCCCTAGGCCCCCCGCCCCCCCCCGCGGCACCCACCCCCCCCCGCCCCAC
>JBBPMQ010000187.1:0-37336 GCA_038090375.1 Boletus rubroflammeus | reverse complement strand
GCCACGGCCCGCCCGACCCCCCCAGAAAAGCCGCCGGATAGGGCCCCGCCCTCGCCCCCCCCCCCCCCCCCCGTTCTCCCTTGAGAAAAAAGCGTCGGATACCACTCTCCCACACCCCATTCTCCAACTGACTTTTTGATTCGTTCTGTCGTATGACGCAGATACTGATCTGTACAGCTACTAGTACGTCGTCCGAGAAGCCACACTTCCCATCAGAATGGCTCTCGCCTGGCAACACGTCTCAACTCAACCTGGTGCGGAACTCGATCGAGTCACTCCGCACATGCGCGAGGTCGATTCGGAACTCACATACATACATCGGGCATGGAAAGTCGTGGTAGACTCTCGAGAGGCGTGCGCCATCGATGCCGGAGAACTCATCGCTGCAAGCAAGACAACAGATCCAAACGGAAACTCGATCGAGCTCGGTGAGCTGGTAGACAAGGGTGACGGTGGGAAATTCGTAGTACCCGTTGAGCTACCCAGGTCCTCGGTGCGCCAGATGGCGTGACTATATTCATGTCCGTAGGGTTGGGCTCTAGGACACGGATATCGCAAGTCTCGTCGTATCGCGTGCAGAAGGTATGGAACACGAATTGAAAATTATCACATATACATAGGTACAAAGATCAAACATTCAAATATTCATGCATGCATAGTTACTTGTGCTCCTGATATGTACGAGACGTTTCCATTTGTTAGATGATATCCGGAATCAATCCAGAACCACGCGTACGACACGCGTGCGTCGGTATCATGTACGGTAATAGAATAAATGATCTACGGTATAGAGCGAAAGAGAGTGAGAAACCATCCGGAATATGAAACCGGGACAGACGCAAGTTGCAGGGGACACACGAAAAGACGGCAGGAAAGAAGGGACAGGACAAACGCACGCAGCGCGGAATAGAGTGTGAAGTAGGGTAACAGTCACGAGAATCACAGGATAACAAAATTCACAAAGGTGATCCAAACACCATGGTATATCACGAACGCCGACCCGAGTCAACGGTTCGTTTTGCCGCACGCTCACCGTAGACTTTCGCCTCTCGTTTCTTCCACAATCGCCTTGACCCACCGCAATACAACAGTCTCGAGCATTGTTTCCCACCCCTCGTCCTTCCTTGCGATGAGACGGGGGTCAAAGGTCAGAGGTGGCTCAGCCGTGGCGGAGCGGATCTTTACTGGTGATGGTGATGGTGCGTCCGTAAACGTGGAGGATACCACATTGTGACCAGAGGGGGAACGTGCGGGAGATGCACCGCGTGAATGTGGACGCGCTGGAGAAGCAGTCCGAGAGACATGGTCTGGTCGACCGGGTGCGGACGGAACGACGAGAGGAAGTAGGTAACGAAGCTTGAGTGCGCTGAGCAAGGCGAATAGTCAGGGAGTAATTCGGTCAGAGCGGCTCGGATACGTACCCGGCCCATAACCGTAAGTTGTCTATTCTTCGGAATGTCCATCCTATTTTACCTTTCTCCTCTCCATCCGCGCCATCTGAGGATTGCTCGAGAGAGGCGATGTCATGTATGGAATCCACACTGATGAAACCCCATGGTTTGCGGGATCTACGCACACCAGTGTTGTAAGCTGCGCAGAGACATTGACCTGATGAGAGTGCACTGAAGAATGCAGATTTGTCAGTTGTAGGCGGGACGAGCGAACGGAGGTTCTCAGGAAGAAGGGCTATCAAGAGGGCATAAGCGCGACCTGCAAGGTAAGCATTAGCAGAGATGTACACCCTTTCCTGGCCGTCTACTGACCGACGGGGTCATCTGCAAGATAAGAGCGCTTAGCCCAATCGGGAAGATCATCTTCATCCACGCTTTCCGCCTCGGAAAGTGTCTCCATGTCTTCCAGTTCTTCCGATAGTGACATGCTGCGTATCGAGTCGAGGATACCGGACGAAGAGACGACGCGCCGCCCTGAGAGTGGTGCCTCGGGGGGGAATCGGTAGGCGAACACATCGCCAGTGCTGACTCTCCGGTTCTGCCCTCTACCTTCCCTTGCCCTTTTTGCACTCTTCTCACCCTCTCGCTCCCAACCGCGTTTTTCATCCTTGGTGCCTCCAAATAACACGTCGTCGACGAGGTCTATGTATCGTCTAACCACACCTCGTTCCTTTCCGAGGTTCGCCAGCTTGACATCTTGTTTGTACAGCCATCCGCCACCAAGTACTAGCCGATCATCCCAATGTTCTCGCTTTTCTCGTTCTGCTTCACTGAGTCCGTGTGTATCAAGGTCATTCTCGTCCTCCCAGACAGGAACCGATTCGCTACGGCCTTGTACGTGCACGAATGAAAATGACATATCAGGATCAAAGTGTGGGAGGTCCGACTCATCGTCCGACATGATTACTGGTGATGCGCCACGTGAATGTGAATGCTGCTCCTGGGATGAGCCGCGATCACTTTGAGCATCGTAAGCCTCATCGGATAATGGTACCCTGGAGCGTTCTTCGAGTTCGCGAAGTGCAGCGAGCACTTCTAATGCGGACTTGCGGATCAAAGATAGGGGATCGAGCTGGGACTTTGACTGCGCCAAATTGCGTTTTGGGACGGGAGCGCTCACGGCGACCTTACTCCTGTACTGGGTGCGAAGTGTACCAGCGGATTCGTCGGGAAGGGCGATGACATAGTTGCGGACGGAACGGATGGCATGAGTAGTCGTCTTGAGGATGTCAAGGACGTCGATCGCGCGGGAAGTCGGTGTTGGATGATTGGGATCTAGAGGGGAATTGCGCGTGTTGTGTATGCCCCAGGCGTGAGTGACAGCAGTGAGGTCCTCGATGACGCCAGGAAGGAACGCCTCTGGATCTGTCTGGTAGGTCTTGACGTGAGGAAATGCTGGCTCTCGTATCTCTGGCACTGCGGGCGAGGGTGGAAGCTCAAAGTCCATGATGCTGCCCAAGGATTGTTTTGACGTTTTCAGGCTGGCTAAGCCCCCGATCGCGGGTACGAGCTGGCTGTTCAGCTTCTTTGAGGGACTTTTGAAATGCTTCAGCGGTGGGGGACGAAATAGAGGAAGCGGAAATGTACCTTGACTTTGCAACGATGCCAGTCTTGGTGAAGTAGTGCTGGAGGTGCTCGATGCTGCCGAGAGTCATGACGCTCTGTCGTTTGGCCGCGCTGCGACTGAACGGTTTGAGCGGCTTGTTGGTCGAGTTCATGTTCGGGTAGAATGCGGTCAGGCGACGTGTTTTTGTGGCGGTCTCTGAGGCAGGCGAGGAGGACCCCTCGCCCTCGCCAGAGCCGGTGTAGTCTGGGGTGAGGGCGGGTGTCGTTGAGTCGGGCATTGTGGAGGACGACGAGGAAGAGCGGTGTTGGAAGGGGGGTCGATGTAGAGGGGGGGTCACAGGAATATAAGGTGGAACTTGGAGCGGTGATGGGCTATGGCGCATGGCAAGGACCGACATTACTGGGCCCAGCTCAGAACTGCCCTCACAGCTGGTCTGTGGGCCTCCTCAGCACCCGCAAAACCCCCCTACGGCTCCACCTTTTTGTCCTGGTCAAAACTCATCTACAAATTCAACAAACATTGCGCAGGATTCCAGGACATTGCAGAGATCGCCTCGCAGACACAGGCTCTCTCCATCTGGCTCTCTGCAAATGCCACGGACGAGGACCAGCTCGGCTCAGAGCCAGACGGCCAACTCCGTCTCGCGTCCGAGTGCATGTTGCTCCCGGAACACGTCCAGGAGGCGACCGCGGGCTATGAAGTACTCAGGAAGCTCCAGAGTACCCACTCGGACGTACGTCGACCCTTTCTCCGGTTTGCACGCTCACTCAGCTTTCTCGCAGCAGTCTCTTCTCTTCGCCCTCGCCTACTATGCGTACGCGTTGGGAGAGCCATCCGAATGTCTCGATTACCTTACCAAAGTGCCCGCGATCTCCGATGCACAGAGCCACATTCCATTCTCCTCTACGGTCAGATCCCTACAACTGCCTGGTTCTATCCAAGACACGTCCACATCATGGACCGGTAGTTTTTTATCTGCAGAATTACCTCCCTCCACAACGAACATCATCGACGGTAGAGCTTGGGCGATGACCGAGTCCATTCGGAGTATATGTCTACAAGGTTAGAATTTTCTTCTCTCTTAACTCTAGATGCCATCTGCCCCGTCCCTGTAGGAATGTGTCACGAGAAGCTCCACCCAGAGAACCCTGAACTCGCCATTCAAGCATACGCGACCGCCATCCCTCTGCTAAACGTCATCGACTGCGAGATCCCGCGCTCCCTGACCGCACAGACGTCCCCTTCCTCGTTTACACAGTACCGCGAACTCTGGCGTTGGACAGAACGTCTCATGTTCCGTGCCATAACGCTCCTTGCTCTCACGCGACATCTCGATGATCCAGAAGGTCTCATCTGGAACTTCTTCACTCACTACGAGTTCTGCAGCACTCGTTGGCCGCCCACCTTCCGTACTTCCCATCGTTCCATCATCGCCGTTCTGCATCTACGCGCACTCATCATCCGATTCAGTGCACCCTCTCCTCCAGTGGCCCCTTCTCCCTCCCTAGAGCCAGAAAAGCCACCGCAATGGCTCAACACAGCTCGATCGATCATCAACGAATACCGTACGGTATTAGACAACTCCACCCACTTTCCCAAGGCCCGAGAGCGGAATGTCAAGGTCGAAGATCTCGTCGATTTGTCCGTCGCCGTGTGGGAAGCGAGCGGAGCGGTCGCAGATCGAGCCCAATGGGTCATTGATGTCAGTGAACCTTCCATCTTGCCCTCGTCCATTCTTAAACAACCAAGTAGGTCCTCTGGTGGGCTACGCGACTCACCTTCAACTCTTACCGCATCTTTCGGCACATGTCCCGACTTTTGTATGTCTCGGGAGATACGGAGCTTGCAAAGCGTACCTTGCGTCTGTATATCGAGGTCGTGAGCAAGACACGTGCTGCAGGTGTCGACGGTGACAGTGACACAGACCGTCACTGGGTGGAAACACTCGTGGAAGGTGCAAGGATGTTCTGTCGCCTGGCACTATCTCGACTTGGCTCGGGTGGCGTCGAGGAAGCCAAAGAGGCCGGGGAGTTCTTGGAAAAGGCGAAAACACGACTGGACAGCGCCGACGAGCAACTTGTCGCACGCGTTGCCCTTGCAGAAGGCATTTGGAACACCGTCACTGCTTTCATAGGCGGGTGGTTGCATTTGTACTGGGATCCTTTTCACGTCTAATTTCATGAAATATGCAGAAAGACACGTTCATACTCGCCCAACAAGGTTGCGCAATGCGCTGGAAAATTACACCCACTCCGTCGAGGTGTTCCCCACCCCCAGTGCACACCACCAGCGAGCGCTAGCACTTGCACTACCCGGTCCTTCGCAGAGCCTCGAAGACGCTATCACCTCTGCACGTGCGGCCGTTGAAGGTGCTCCGAACGAGATTCGCCACTGGCACCTCCTTGGTCTATTGCTCACAGCTCAAGGAGAGTGGGCGAAAGCGCAAGAGGTACTGGAAATCGGTGCGGCGATCAACGAGTCTCCCTCGGAGACAGATGAGTCCCCAAGCGACACGGAAGCTGTTTTGGAGAAGAGTGAGAAGAGTGCGCCAAGTGAGGGCGTGGCGGCGAGAGACTTTGAGACAGAGAAAGGTGCAATAGACGTACACTCGCACGACGTGAATGGCGGTGTCGCCGCGAATGGAACGTTCGTTCACGAGATGATCCTTGACCCGGATGCAGTTACGATCCCCTCCTCCGTTACCCTCTTACACACCCTTCCTGATCACCCTGTCCCGACACCGCAAGATGCTTTCGAGTACGCGTTACAATTGCGACTCACGCAGATGGCATTGACGGAGCATGTCGAGGGTCCAGAAGGAGCGGAGACTAAATGGGTGGATGTCTTTGGATGGATTGCAGAGCAAAAAGGAACGGTTTCTGAGACTCAACGTACGTGAACTTATCTCTGAGCGTTCCCATTCCTGTTGACAAGCGCGATTTCAGTGAGATCTTCGGTGGATACCGGATCGCGCTCAGCAGTTACACAGTCAGGCTCTGTGGTCATTGTGTCTGAAGTCCGGGAGACGGTTCTCGAGGTTAAAACCAACCTTTCCGGTTCGATGGAACCTCCGCCTGACCAATCAACCGACCGAGCGCAACCTCCTCCGATCACTGTCACTCCAGCGACACCAGCAGAGCCTGAACGCAGATTCTCTTTGCCTCCGCTCACCAAGCGCTCTTTTGTTACGGGCCGCGACGCATCTACAGGAAAGAAGATGCAACGGATGCTCAAGAATCGTGTCCATAAAGGACAAGAGAAGATTAGCACCATATCAAGAAAGATTGGACATGGTGTCGTCAGGAATAGCAGTTTGAGGCGGACGAATTCTGCTCCAGGTAAATTTTTCATCTGAATGGCATTGATGCAGGATCTCATCACTACTTTACAAGATTTCCATGCAGTCCTTCAGAACCACCATTACCAGGCGTCTTCCATACATTCCCGCAGGCCGCTTCGCTCACTGAAACGCAGTAACAATACCGAAGATTCTGAACGCCCGACCGATGACTGTCCTGTTCCACCCCCGCCCCCCACCCCACCTACGCAGGACGCCAAACCGATTCCTCAAGCCTCCAGGGAGGATAAACTGTTGAGTGAGCTGTGGGCATCATGCGCTGCGACTTTCCGTAGACTGGGTAAGATCGACCAGGCCAAAGGTGCCATACAGGAAGCCGAGGTCAAAAATCAAGAGAATCCCTCCGTCTGGGTTCAGGTACGTCCCACCTCTCCCATTTGTTTCGTTATGTGGACCTATTCCAATGATGCGCTGGGTCAGTTCGGGCTGTATCACCATGCGCTGAAGCACGACTCACAAGCGATCGAGGCACTCCAAAAAGCGCTGTTCATGTCCCCCGACGACGTCTCGGCCGCCGTTCATATGTGTCGGATCTACCTCGCCACTCGCTCTTCCTCCCGATCCTCCGACTCAGGCGCAGATCCTGATCCCGACAAGGTCGACCTGAGCGCTGGTTTGCTCGGATACATGTCGCGCGGCCCGGGATGGGACGTCCCCGAAGTGTGGTATTTCCTCGCCAAGGCGTACGGTTTGCGGGGCCAAAAGGACAAACAACTTGAATGTCTGACGACGGCGCTGTCGTTGAGCGAGAATCGGTGTATCAGGGACCTGGGGCATGCGGTGGGGTGGTGTCTGTGAATAGACCACCCTCGACCGGTTCTGGTCAGCGCGAGCTAGTTTCCTTCTGAACCCCTCTCCTTCTTCCTTTTATTTTTTGAGGTTTCTGCGGACGGCTTCCACGTGTCCGCTGTTTCGCACTAATCGTGGCCCTTTTTGTCAACGGTCGGGTCTCTTGGTAGCACAGTAATACGGGTGATCAGGTTTCTGCTTGACTGGCTTGCAGCGCTTCGCTTCGTCCTCTCAGCATGTGAAGCATTGGTCTTATTTGTATGCTGTTACATAGGAACCGGTAAAGAGCGAAGTTGGGAGGCTCGGCTTGCCTGGAATTGAGGATGTTGCGGAGTGTCACAGTGCTGGTTTACGAAACCACAATATTGTGAAACCAAGATCTGGCACATCAACTTCCATACCGTCAGCTCCAATGCGGCCGATCCGACGAGCATATGATCATCAACATGGAGAGAATAAACAACGGAAGCGCAATCGAGCAGGAATATTCAACTGTGCCCCGATTGCTTACGCCCAAAGTCGTTCGTCTTAACGGGAATAGCGAGGTATGGATAATGGAGTCTGTGAATCCTGGATGATGAGAGACTCGTGACTTGCATATATATATGGCATATAATCGTAGTGGTATCTCTGGACTTCACAGAGAGCCACCAAATTGTTGGGCCGCGTACGGGTAGATTGTATTAGGGATCCCGATACTAAATGGCTGTCGCCCTCGACGAGACGCAGACGCCGTCACTGTGATCAAGTAGCAGGCTGCAGACGGTCAGACCTTCGACTACTAGGCACGTAGGTGCGTCACCGTGGTTACGTACTCACTGTACCGTCGTCCATCCAACGACTTCCAGTAACGTTGTTGTAACCCGCCCAGGTCCGCGATCAATATCGAACTCTGAATCATCGACCCCATCGTGGGCATCCATTGATGATACTCCATTTACACGCCCATCGTCAAGTCACAATACACGCTCACCACATGGGGTTGGCCACTAATGCTGGCGTCATTCAGGCAGAACCAGAGTACGGCCGTCTAGAATGCGACATGTACACCCGGAGCGCAATCAACCAGCGTTCAAAACACTGTCTTGTTCGGTTCCATTGATACGGCTGATGACGGACGCCGTGTAATACTACACTGTCTTCGTCGCCACGTTCAGGTAGTCAGGATTGACAGACGCAGTTAACCTCCATCTGGATGGCAGTGGCCTTTACTGCGGCTCGGTGAGGTTTCCAAGCCAAGAGCCCGGTGGAGCCTATGGCAAAAGTAGCGCGGTGAACCTTGGAAAAGAAGACGGGGAAAGTGCGCTCGTACCTGCAATTGCACCGATGTCCATTCACCGTTCACGAAAGGCGGGTCCTGCCAATCGTAGTGGACTGCGCATTAGCTCTCACCTTTCGTCGGAGGTGGGAATGGCATTGCCTGCAGCATAAACAAACTAATTTCCATTCGGCAAAAAACTTCAGGCTTGTTCTCAGCCAAACAAAGTATGGCTTACTCCTGCAGAAGCTGAGAAGGCCTCGAACTGGTCTATATCACTGGCAGGAGAGAGGACAATGGCGCTCGTAATGAGGGCAGAAATATCGTCAGCGATCGAATTTCGAGACGTAAAGACCGCAAACGAACCTGATGCATGTAATACCTGTCGGACCTATATGAGTGATCGATCCACGCCGAGGTTGCAATAATGCAGGTGGAAGCGCAATGAGACTGGAAACATCAATTGAATAATGTTTATACTTCGATGGTAACAGAGGACAGCTAGTCGACTGCAGTGCTCCTTGGAACATCGGAGACAGCAGGATTGACAGTTTAAGGCTGCATGTCCATCGTAAACCCGCGGGCACTGCCAGTGACATACCTGATATCATCGGAGCATCCGACAATCTACAACGGACCATAAATACGTAAGCGGCACAGCAAGAAGTGTCGGGAGATGACTGGCGCCGCATCGTCGACAGTTTGATGCATTCACAACCAAAACCGAGTTGACACAAACCTAAAAATGCTGTCGGAAGGAACAGCGAAACCTGAGGTCACTTGGTAGGGAACTGGGGGGACCGAAACGCATTCGCATGCCATTTTGACCCTCGAACAGATACGATGCAGTTTGCAATGCAATGGCATGCACATCATAAGGAGAGCCACTCCACCAACGAACTACAAATGAAGCACAAAAGGTTCCTGGGATAAGAAGTGAGTCGGTCATGAAACGAAATTGACTTCGCTTCGCACATATCGCGGTGATCTCTTGTACCCGACCCCAGGTTTAGGTATCTTATGCACGGAAGACGAAAATCTCGGTGAACAACAGGGGAAACACCGATGTTGGGGGGGGTGATCAGCCTGAACTATCGATCATAGCCTTCGTTGGCGAAAACACCGGAAACGTGACCATGCGAACATTTGAATCGGCAAGTTACAGTGGCAAGGACATGTCCACGACATTCAATGATCCGCGTTCGTGGTCCGGCGAGAGCGCGTGCGATTGGCACACTTGATAAGGGTCATTGCAAGCATCAGGGTTGCGCGGCTAACTTGAAGTTCATGCGCCGATGCACTCACGTCTGGCAATTTTGGCATGTTGAAACGTTGAACGACGTGGATAATGTTGTGAATATGATCAGCGCGCTATTGGCGATGGATTCAGGACAGTCGACTCGGTACTAACAACTTGGAGTTGTCAAGCTGCCACATCCCTGGCACATGGGAAGTTGAACTGGTAATCTAGTCGACTAAGATGGGTTCAAGGTTCAAGTTGACCGCCACTCGAAGTCGAACTTGATGGAGCCATCATGGAGGAGAAGTTGCTCGTCTTGTAACGCATCACGGAGTGTATCCGCTGACCGAGTCGCCGCTCGGATGTTTAGGTGGCCCAGCGGTGTCGCCGGCGATAGTAAAGCGCCGCGATGCTCCATTCCGAAAATTTCGGGCATGGAAAATGGGAAACACCGAATCTAACAGCCTTGTGCAAGTTCAACTTGAAGTTACTAGTACGTATCAAGCAGCCGCAGCGATCTCGGCGAGCAATGTGACCCCGACCTGGGCGGCGGTCTACTAGTAGGCTGCTGGATCACATTTGGCAAGACTGAATGCGGACAGGCAGACCACAAAGTTGAAGGATGCCCTCTCCCACAATGGAAGATCTGCTTTACCAAACGACACGGACGCGCAGTGGGCTAGTAGCTCGTAAGTAAACCAACATCCCTTCAAGTCCTGTCACACCCCTTGCCACAAGACGTGACACAGGTTATCTTTGACAAGATGTTTTCCTAGCGAGTCTCATGGCATTCCTCGATGCAACCTGGGGAACGATACAGTATAAAAGGACGTCGGCTCTGCTCCAAGACCACCAGGCTACCACCTCGATTGCATCTGCACTCATTACCGCCCAACCAACCATGACTACTAATCCGCCGATCCGAAACTACTTCCCCGTCAGTGGTCGCAGCACCTCCCAGGGGGTCTTTGATCGCCTCCCCGTCCAAGAGTTGGCGGCCGATCACCCCTACCAGTGGACACTCTTTATCCTCGGTTGGGCGTACATCAAACACACCCCGATCCCATTCCCCGGCGTAGTCCAGCCGCCATTGCGTTCCATTACCTCTCTCATGGAATTGGGCGCCATTCATGGCAAACCCTACCGCGAGTGGGCTGGCGATAACCGAACTCCCGTGGACGCTCAGGTCAATTTCAGCTATCAGGACAAAAAAGATATGAATCCTTTCCCGTCTAGGTTTGGAGGTGAGCTGATGCGCTTCTCTTCCGAAAACCGCCTGATATTTTGACCTGCAGGCTATTGCCAGTATGTTGTACTGAATGGTCTCCTAGAACTCTTCTCCTGAACTGCGTTTGTTTAGCCATGCAGCGATCACCTTTCCTTCTTGGCACCGTCCATATGTCATGCTTGTTGAGGTAAGTGTAGTGGAACATTTTTCCCCCCAAACCCACCTAATACATTTTTATAGCAAGTGATTGGAGAATACGCAGAGAACATTGCACAACAAATTGAGAATTCCCATCCCGCAGAAGTAGGATGTTGGGTCGGCGAGGCCAAGAAGCTTCGGTTCCCGTGTGTCTTGTTACTCTATGTTTCCTTTCCGGCTTCCTGATTTCAAACAGATACTGGGACTGGGCCGACCCGAAAGTAGACATAGAAGGGCTCCCCTCTCTATTCTACGCCGACGAACTGACCATCTTAGTCACGGGACATAAATCTATTACCGTGCCGAATCCTCTCACAGGTTTCACGTTCCCTTACCTTCCTCGTGACTTCGGTGACCAAACAAGGGTAAGCCCGATTAGCGACCGGCATCGTTCTGTTTGACGACCAGTGCTCACAATTTTCAGAATGGAGTTACCGCCTATTTTACTAAATGGGAGAAGACTTATCGGTATGCTCCCTCCTCCCCAACCCCAGCTGGAAGCAGTATTCAGGCACTTCAAGCGTTGGTTAAATTCATTGCGAACTTATTGCACTTCTCTCATCCATAATACCATTAGTACTCTCAAGCAAAAGGCGGGCAGTATCAGGACGAGTATTGGGATGTTATTCTCATTCCCGGACGGCGGAAACCCTGGCTTGATGTGATTTTCTCCCTTCAGTTAATTTCCACCATGTTGACCGATGGATATAGCTATGATGAGTTTTCGAACACGCTGAATGAATCTCGACAGGATGGCGACCACAACAATACTGGTTCCCTGGAGGCCGTGCACAATTCCATGCATGGAAACATCGTAAGTTTGACTTTGTTGCCAAAGTGCGAAAACTGACTTGTGTTGGATGCAGGGCGGCAATGGTCATATGGTGGGTACTTTGTGCTTTGAACCAGCCGATCGCTGATTCATGCTTCTACTTGTCAAGGGCTACCCGGACTATGTAAGTCCACTTACCACATTTCTTGCTCGATTATTCAAGGTGGGAATCACAGGCGGCATTTGACCCCATTTTTTTCTGTAAGTGGATGTTATGGACCATCCCATTTTAACACTAATCTCTATGCAGTCCACCATTGCAATGTTGATAGAATTCGTATGTCGTGATCATCCTACTAATCTTTATACGAGCTGACTAGATGATGCAACAAAGTTGCGTTGTGGGATTGGTGCTACCCAGACTACTGGATGGGCGATGGCTACACGGTCGACGAAACGGAACAACAATGGACCCTGGTGAGTGTACCATCCTTCTTCGACTCTATTGATTGACATTGCGATATGATCCCAGGTAAAAGGAACGTACGCCGCGGCGTATTCACAGAGGGTTCAGGATGACGGGGAATGGGGCTACCTTGTTCCATTCAGGCACCCAGACGGGACTTACTGGACACCCAAACAAACCCGTTCCTTTACTTCAGATGCGTTCCCTAAATGTAGCGTCCTCCTCGGCTCCCATCATGCACAGCTGACACTCACTCTCCTAGATTATTCTTACGAAGAATTCTTGGGTGTTAAGGTCGACAAGGCTTCGGCTAGCCTCAAAGAGCGCCAAGAGGCGCGCGCGAGAATCGCCAAGTATTACGGCGTCGACCCCCAGAAGGCCGCGTCGACCATCCATGCGCCCTCCTGGACACACATCAGTGTGCCCGCCCCTAGCCAAGTTGACCTTCCTGCCAACTTCCAGCCGATCCAGAACTTCCGTATCTTCAAGGTCCTCGTTCGGCTCCACGAACACGCCATCGGCACGTCCTACCACTTCAACCTCTACTACAAGGAAGAACTGGTCGGGAACGTCACCGTCTTTGCACGCGAGAACAACTCCCCCTGCAAGGCGTGTGCTGTCCGCCGCACGGCCGACTCTATCATACGTGGCGTGATCACGATTCCTTCTCGCATCATCAACGATATCATCGTCCACAGCAGCATCCCCGCGTCCCAGAACACGATGGACACCACCATGAATCTCATCGCTCAGGCGCTTTCGGGCAAACTCGAGGACCTGAGTGGCAAAGTCCTCGCGACCGCACAGGGCGGCGCAGTAGCGGCCCCCGTCCCAGCCGGAGATGCAGCCCCGAGGACCATCCACCCAGCCGAAGTCTCGTTGTTGTCGGCGGCGGTGGCGGAAGACGTCACGGACAAGAACCTGCCTGTGTACTTTTTCGACTGGCAGCGTCACGCAGACATTTTTCCCGTACGTCCCCGGTTTCCCGACTTGGCAGATACGCGCGCCATCCCTTTTTTTTTTTTTTTTTTTTTTTTTGCTGATGTTGGTTTTCCCCTCCTACAGAACGGCTGGAAGGCCGAGTCTTCTGCTCAGGCTCCTGCGGCCCACTGAATATAACCTCGCCAATGGCACAAAATACCTTCTTGGGGGTGGTTTTTTGGGGGGGGAGGGGAAATGTCGTGTATCGAGAGAGGGGGAACGTTGCCGCGCATGTATGTATGATTAAATTGTCATCGTCTCGAGGCGCTTGAAGCGTGGCTTGGAATCACATATGATGCATCTTGTCTTGCATTTGCCAAACTTGACTGAGCTACCTAGCGGGGGCGTTTTCGTGGAGCGCGAGCTTTGGAAATTGTTGGTGTCCTCGACTCATCGACTTGAAGAAAGAAAAAAACCCCACCCCGATCGACTATAGCTAATACCCATGGTGGTACAACGTTCATAACACAACAAGTGCGCGGGCCCGATCCACAGACGACCGTAACCCTCGAGACATGTTCTCAGACCCGAATCACAACAAAACAGTGGTGAGCGTGTGGTGGTATTAGACCATATGAAAAATGCGTGACACAATATTCTTCGACTAGCATAGCACACCTCTGGAACAAAACGGCATGTAGTGGGAGAGGGAGAGAGCGAGGATGGTCCGAGGTGTAGACGAACGCAGAGGCAACAACGAGGTTATGGACATGATGAATATGAAAAACTGAAAGCGGGGGCGGGGGCGGGGGCGGGGGGAAAAGAAAAAAAGCAAAAAGAAGAGAAAGCAAAGCGTGTGTACCTGGTCAAAGACATGATAGCTCGCAGGTGACAATGGCTAGGTGTTGCATGTCCTCAGTCTCATCCTCGTCTACAGGGCGTTTATATCTAATCTCCGGGCAATCCTGACCTACATGCATGCTCACCAGCTAGCGTAGATGACTGGTCGGTAGATACTCGAAACTACATCATCCCGCGTGCAATCTGGGACAATTGCTCCGCCATTTGTGGGTAGTTTCTGGTGAATTGCAACTGTGCTTTGCTAGCCTACAAAAGAGTCATTTCACATGACCGAAAGAGAACATGGTCCATGTCAACTCACCTCGAGATAGGTCAGCGCAGCGGTGATCTCCGCTTCTCCTCTTGCCATCTCGACTTGCTTTTCGAACCAGGTGATCGCAACCTCGATCTCGCTCTTTTGGAGAGCGAGCTGTGCAAGTGTGGCAACGGCAGGCTCGCATGAAGGGTCGAGAACAAGAGCCTCACGGCAAAGTGCTTCTGCGGCTGGAAGATCTTGACGCCATTGGAAAATTGCAAGCGCTTTGTTGACAAGAGGTAATGGATTGGGAGGGGAGCTAGCAATTCTGACTCAGTGTCAAAGGAGCAGCAGAGTGCGAGAAACCTGACTTGGCTTTCTCGAGTTCGATTGCCCTGTCGAACTTCTCAACGGCATCTTGGAAGCGTTGTTGGTCCAACAATAGTTCACCGCTGCAATGTAGAGTCGCTCTGTTAGCTGCTCTCTAATCATAACATTACCACCAAACGTACTAGTAGTTGCAGACTTCACCCCTTGAGGGGAACAACGTCATCGTCCGTCGGAAGGTCGCCATGCTGTTCGCAAGGTTGTCCAATTTGTACTGTGCAACGGCAAGCTGAATGTGCGAGAACACAAATGACGAATCAAGCGTAGACGATTTCGTGTAGTTGGTCGCAGCAGACGAGAAGTCGTTCGTGATGAAGAAAACTTTGGCAAATAATCAATTTAAACCATCGGGTATGGATAAGACCAACGCACCCTGCCCTCGATGGTAGTAAACATCTGGATCGTCCTCATTGATCTTGATAGCATCCTCGAAGCATTGCATTGCCTGGGCATTGTCACCTTCCTCCATGTGCACGCTCGCAAGCTTCACTAGCGATTGCGTGAATGAAGGGTTGAGAGTGAGAGATTCGAGCAGGTCAGTTTTGGCTCCATGAACATCTGCAGTCAGGAATCTGCGGAGAGGATCATCAACTCTGAGAATGAGGGTGTATGCATGATTGATGTACTTGAACGTTCCCCTCAAGTTGAGGGCCTCGGCGCGACCGGTATCCCACGTTATTCCCTGTTCAAGAGCCTCGTTGACGAAGGTGAGTGCATGCGGGTAGTCGGCTGCCTCGAGCGCTTCGAGCGCTAACAAGAGTGTTTGGTCGCCTTGCGATGGGGTCTCCGGAAGTGTAGGGAGCGGTCCTATGGCCTGATCAGTTTACCAATCAGACGACGCAGTCAAGAACTCACGTTTCCGGAAAGCAGCGAAATAGGCCGAGATGAATGTTTGCGAAGGCAGACGGGGTTCCCGGGTCTATTCGTAGGTTAGAATAACGAGAGTGAGATAGAATGGTAAGCCACCCACTTCCAGAATGGATTTCGCCTTTTCTGTTGCAAGCTTCTTCAAGACACGCTCTACTGCTTGTGCGGCCGTCTCGTTTTGGAACCTTTCAAGAATTGTTGCCGCGGTGAAATCTGCAGAGGAAATTGAGTCCAACACCGACTATACTCGGAACAAGCTGTGTCGGAATGATAGGAGGATTGAAAACGTACCTCTTAAAGCTTCCTCATAGCGGTCCAAGGATTCAAGAGCAGTTGCCCGCCTGTTGAGAGCCTTGACGTAACTGGGGTCCTGGCGGAGCGCATCGTCGCAGTCTGCCACGACTCGCTCGTGTCTCGGAGGGGACATGTACATGTAACCTGCAAACGGGATTCATATAAGTACGAGAGTGAGCGCGGTTTTGGGGGAGAGACAGACATGCTGCTCGATTGCTGTAAAACACGGGTTCTGGTCGTGGCGAGACCTGAATGGCCTGTGTGTAGAGATCGATGGCCTGCTCGAACTTGCGAGCCTGGTAGAGGGAATTACCCCGTGTCTTGAGTGACGCAGCTCGTTTGAAGCGTTCCTATGAGAAAAACGAGTGAGCCGCGTGTTGCTCGATGGGAGGGAGAGAACAGACCTCGAACGGCAGGGCAGTTATCTCCTCGGTGGACAGCGGTGCATTATCTGTAGGGAGCGCAGTCAGACTGGCAAGGGGCGGGAAGCGGTGGGACACACCGTCGACGTCTTGGACCTTGGGTTTTATCTCCTCGATTATGGGGCCGTCGGGGTCATTGACGTGCTTTTTCTTGGGCTTTCTGTCCTTTGACTTGCCCTTGCCGAAGGAAGGTTTGGAGGACGAAGCGTAGTAGACGGCGCCGGCAGCGACGAGGGCGGCGACGGTTGCGACGAAGATTGCGCGCCTGTTTTCTGAGACAAAGTCTTGGACGCGGTCAAAGTAGGACGGTGCTGGGCCGGGGTGAATGGCAGAAGTCGGGGCCATGGCGGAACAAGAAGAAAGTCAGTTTTCACTCAAATTTCTGCAAGTACAAGCCGAGTGCACACGTGTTGTTGATTACGTCATTGGTATATCAACACGAACATCCGCCATACCCGTCTCCACCCGTCTCATCCCCCCCGACCAGATCAATCCTACCCGGCATCCCGTCCCGCGCGCTCTTCCCCGTCTCCGGCGTCACCGGTGCCCACAGCTCAGGCGTCTCTAATATCTTCCTCACCAGATCCTCAAACACCTCCCGCACCCCAACCGCCGTCTTCGCAGACGCCTCGAGGAACAGCGCATCCTGCCGTGCTGCAAACACCGCCGCTTCGTCCGTGGACACTTGTCGCGAGTGTTCCTGCCAACCGTTCAGACCCTGCGCGGTCCGATCGATCCGGACATACCTTGTCTAATTTATTGCCGACGATGATCTTGGGTACCGTTGTCGACACATAGGTATCAATCTCTGTGAACCATTTCGGAAGTGCGTCAAACGTTTCCCGGTTGGCGACGTCGTATACTTTTTGTCGTTGGAACAAAACGGTCATAGCAACATGAGCTACCACACCAGCGTCGCACCGTGCTGTACTGACCTAGAATAATTCCCTGGGCCCCACGATAATACGAAGATGTGATGGTCCGAAAACGTTCTTGTCCTGCTGTATCCTTTGAAAGGAAGAATTCAGTCTTCGCTCCTCCACGAAAAGGGGGAAGGTCATGGAAAGTTGGAGATCGACTGACCCATATACTAAGCTTCACTTTCCGCCCATTCACTTCCATCTTGTGGACCTGTCATCGTACATTGTCAATATCCCGTCTCACTGTCCTTCCAAGGCGTCATTAATGCCAATGAGAAATAGGAAACTTGAGGCACAACATGTTCCGTAACCCTCTCAACGGAACACGCCGTAGAACCAGAGTTGCACTCTACCCAGCCAGCTCGCAGGATATACTCACCCGAAAGTCAACCCCAATCGTAGCAGTCGCCTCGTCCTCGGGTATCCATGCCTCATCAGAGAACCGCAGGAGTAAGCTGCTCTTCCCTACCGAGGCGTTTCCTATCAGGAGGAGCTTGACATTAACAGGGGCGGAGGCGCCCGATCCAGAGGACGTTGGGCTGGTTTCGACGGGCGGCATCAACCTGCAGTGTGTCCTCTAACGAGTTTGCAACAAAATTAGTGGGTCCGGGGTTGTCGTTGGGTGCGAGTGAGAGTGATGATGGCCTTGACGCTGCCAGACAAATGCCACCAGGTGCCTCATTGAGTCCGCACGCGGGGTTACTCGATCAGGACACACAGCAAGTACTAGAATTGCGAAAGAACAACGCTCAAACGACAACATGGTGCGAATACAACACGATTAATTGATGTACGCGAATCTATATATCACTATCCCTGCCTTGCACAAGACCCCCAAGGTTGCCAACCGGGTAATGGGCTCAACGAACGACGATTTCCAATATGCCAGGAGCTCGTTGCATGATCGAAAGTCACACCCATGGACCGTATATGCGCGGGAATTGGGAGTTTTTACTGGTAGATAAAGTTGTACCTCGATAGCAAGTGCGGTATCGCAGAGAGCTGGGGACCATATCTAAAACATTCATCGGTGGTTTGAGCAATGTATGCGCCGTGAATTGTGAGATACATACCGGGCTGCGTTGTCGTATAGCTCAAATAGAGGAATAGCGAGTAGCTTCATGTTTTTTGGGACGGCGAGCACTTCTGCGGGCGCAAGCCAAAGCAATCAGAAAGAGTTGCGAGACGGAAAAGGGAGACATACTCCGCTCGGGCATCTGAACCAAGAAGAGTTTCTTGCACTCCTTGGGCTTGGTTATATGCGCAGGAACAAAAGGGTACTAAAAGGCGCGCAGTCGAGGCTCGAAGCAAAGCGGATCAGCAACCAAACGTACCATGAACGTTTCAAAATTGGGTCTCCACCACTGAGCAAGACAGTCTCCGATTTCCCATTCGTTGTCGACACCATGTGATGCATTAAATTGTTTCGATTCGGAGGGCGGGGCGAGACGTTCGTCCAATCTACGTTTGAGGCCGTCGACGTCGTCTTCACCGGGTTTGAGGTAGTCGCCTGGACTAGAAGGAATTCAGATCGAGTGTATTGAGGACGAAAATGATGCTTACAGCTTGAAGAACGCGTTCGCGATCTGGAGCATGAGGATGTGGGGATGGCCGTGGTCGTGCACGACGAGGATGCCCTCTACGGTGCGACGCATGCCGAAGTCTTCATAGTTGTTTTGAAGACGCTGCAGGCGGGCAGAAACGGAGGGGTCTTCTTCGGGCTGAGCTTCCTTGGTGCTAACAAAGGGTGAATGGAAGGGTGTTGAACGAGGGCAAGGACCAACCTGAACGTAAAATTGGAGAGGGGGTAACTAGACGTTTTGTGAGCTAGCTTTATTTCGCGACGAAACCAATGACACGCACAGCAAAATCGTGTTTGACATCGTCGTCGTCGAGCACGTCGGCGGAGAAGGGTGATGGGCCTGCTCATGTGTTCACGTGACACAAGTTTGGTACCGATATTTCCGTATTTGGAAAGTTTTCCGAGCGATAAACTAAAGTGAAGTAGGTCGATGACGAGCACGCGGCGGTCGACGATGATATGACAAACTCTCCATCGGACACTCACTTTTCGTCTTTCATGTCCCTCCATCTCTCCCCCAGCCCCGCCAACGTCCCCGTCGTGCACCACGATGTGTACGACACCCCCCACGACATCGAAGACAGCCAGGACCACGACGACGACGATGCAGCCATGCACCCCACAGCGTCGCCCCCCCCAGACGAGTCCGTCTTGCGCAGAGCTGGGTACGTTTTTCACCGTCTTTCCAATCCACCTGTCAGACCCCCTATCCTCCAGTCTGCTGCAGCCCATAAGCTATGTCTCTACATCCTCTCGCAATTCAGCCCAGCCACGATCGCAGGGCGTCATACGCGCAAGCACAGTTCAACTTTCAAATACTGTGGTGCCCCATATTCCCGTTGCCAACTCTTCCCCGTCTTTTCGCCCACCTCCCTCACATGGTCGCCATCCTCCGCCTTTTTTGACTCCCCACGCCACCCCAGCCGAGCCTAGAGCATCCGAACGTGCGTAGTTGGACCACATTTGCGGCACCGTAACCATAAACTAATCAATGCTTTGCGGTGCACGTTTATAGCTTCTCCGTCACAATCCCGTGACTCTTTCATCTTCCCGAGCAATACGATCCACGATGGTACCCCTGGAACCATATCCAGGACCGCTCTTCATCCATCTCTTAAACACTTACATCCCCTCCCTTCCTCATTCGTCCCATCTTTCACCAACACGAACAGTGGCAGCCCACGGTTCTCCTTGGTTTCTGAACCAGACATGGATGCCGACGAGGACCTCTCCGCATCCACATATACATTCGACTCCAGTCCAACAGATCCGAATTCCGCCAGCACCACCCCCGGTGCAGGTGCGTTCACTCCTCGTGGAGTGGGGCACACATCCCTCGACCCACCTTCCGCCCTCTCCATCCTCCTCGCTCGCAAGCAGGACGGCAATGGGAGCAAAGAGTTGCTCCGTGGCGAGCAAGCAAGCTCCGAAACCGGCCACGAAGGTGCTAACGCGTTGGAATATCCCACTTCTCAAACATCCGTGACACCGACTAACGATTCCCCTGGCGATGCTTACGTCTCCTCCGTCACTGCCGACGCCCCACGCCGCCTGGGATCGAGATTAGTGACGGAACCCCATCCTGCGGCGTCGAGTGAAGAGGTAGAACCAGAACTCCCGGATCAGTCGCAACGACTACCTGACGAAACAACTTCATTGTTACGCGCCGATCACACCACTTTTCACCACGAAGACGCCAACAACGGTTCTCGACCCATGTTTGTGGTCACCAAAACACAGCCGAAGCACGCAAAACTAGTCACCACACGTGACTATGGCTCAATCGTGTTTCTGTCCAAGCCGTATGAAACGTTTCGGCACATCCTCGATCCAAATCTGGGGCGAAAAGCTTTTAGGGCCATTCCTGCCGTTGTTCTAGGCACGTTACTGAATGTTTTAGATGGGATTTCTTGTACGTGTTCCCATTCATGATGGTTGCACCCGGATACCCCACGTTTGTGTTCCACGTAAAAGCGTTCAGGATACGCGACCCGGGGGAATTCTTATGTCCGAAGACATGTGCGAGTCACAGGCAGCTAACGACGTGGTTTGATTAGATGGCATGATCATATTCCCCGCTGCGGGCATGTTTGCCAAGTTCCGAGGAGCTGGCGTGTCCATGTTTTTCGTCTCGTGAGTGGATTCGTTTTATTTATTATATTTATTGCCATTGTTGTCTACTTTTCATTACCGTGCGTCAAGTGACTTTACGTGTCATGCATGACGAAACGCATGTGTTGTACTAAACTGACAATGTATCGCCATCTAGCACGGTCGTTGCTCAGCTTGTGTATACTCTTGGTGGGAGCAACTTCGCAGGTGCGAATGGAAGTATGATGATCGAGGTAGTGGTACGTACCATTTTTCTCCCTGTCCTGCTTCCGAGATGTGACTGGCTGTTTTTATTTGCTCGTCATCTTTCTATTTCCTTCGCGCACGTTCGAAACGTGAACTGACGCAATATAACGTTATGTAGCCCTTCTTCCACATTCTCGCATCAACAATCGCACGAGACATCATTGGCAATGACTGGGCTGGGATGGGTGACACGAATCGGGAGGTCGTAGCGACCACGCTTGTGGCGTTTGCACTGTCTAGCTTGCTCACCGGTAAGTCATCACCTCTATGATCTCTTTCGTCATAAGGGAAAGAACGGTTTTCCTTGACGCTGCAGCTTTCTGTGGGGTTGGGAATTCGTTCAAAGCGAGGTGAGATGGAGCATATGCGGAATCAGTTGGACGTGCCTCGCCCCATGATCCAACTTCTTGAATTTCAAAACGACGCTATGATTCAGAGTCATCTGATCATGCTATTCAGGATTCACGTTCTTCCTTCTGGGATACCTTCGCCTTGGCGTCCTTATTGGGTTCTTCCCAAGACATATTCTCGTTGGGTAAGTACCGCTCATCGCTGCACCACTGTGACGTGTGATGGGTGCAAACTGTAACTGATGCGGTTGGACTGTTTTATTGAAACTTCATTTTACAGCTGTATAGGTGGCGTGGGAATATTTTTGATTTTGACGGGGTAAGTCTCGCTTGCTCGAAAGTGGACTGCCAGTTCCTGATCGCTGTGTCCCTCGGTACTTGCCGTTGTCGCGCTTCGCCGCTATTATGTATCTTCTGTGTATGGGTCTCGAATGTGCCAGACTCACAGTCAGCACGCGCCTCCCTTCCGATTCCCTTGATCCGCCGACTTGGGAAATCGTCCGATATTTTGCTTTCGACTGGCATGCACTTGTGATGTGGGTCCCGCCCCTTGCGCTGGCGGTGCTCTTGAGAGTAATCACTGCGAGGTGGAAGCATCAACTTTTGTTTCCTATCTGTGAGTCTTATGTGCCGTTGTTTTGAGTCGCACCCTTGAGCTAGTGTATCGTAGATTTTCTGGTCATACCGATCATCTTTTACGTCGTCGTCGCGGCCGCCCAGCTCGATCTCAGCACGCTCCGACAAGATGGATGGTTGTTCGAAACCGCGCAGGAGACTGGAGGTATGGATAGTTGGTATGCCTTTTACACTTATTATGGTGGGTTTCATCTTCTTCCAAAGTGTCGTTGAGTAGACTCGTGGATGGCTAATTGCTGGCGACAAAGACTGGCGTGCAGTGCGGTGGACTCCTATTTGGACAACGCTGCCTACGCAGTTCGCCTTGTGCGTAGTTTCGTGACTCATATCGAACACATGTCGCTGATTTGGCTGGGTCACTAGACTGTTCTTTAATATATTGCATCCTCCTCTCAACGTTCCTGCTCTGGGTGAGCGTCAAACTTGTTCGCTCAAGCGTTTCCTCGCTGACGGATTATCCTGTGCGTGGGTCGCACAGCTGTATCATTGGACGAAGACGTCGATACGGATAAAGAACTCGTTGCTCATGGCATGTCCAACTTTGCGGCAGGAGTTCTTGGTACTGTGTACGTCCTTGCCTAGCATGCGCTGCATGGGACGCTGACGTGTCGAAAGTCCTAATTATCTAGTCTATGTCAACACGCTCTTGTCAGTCATTTCCCTCGCTGCCCTACCTTGGGTGTACTGAGAATTATGTTGCCGAACAGATTTTATCGTGTGGGGGGAGGGAATCGTGTGGCTGGGTTTATGCTTGCTATGGTCACGATTTTGCTTCTGATTATCGGCACCTGGCCGATTGCATATATTCGTGCGTCCTTTCCAAGAGTCCTTTGATAACCCTCATACGAACGTGTCGCGCACGTAGCTGTCATGGTTGTTAGTGCGCTCATTTTCGTTCTCGGCATCGACCTCGTAAAGGAAGCCTTGTGGGACACGAGGCATCGTGTGAGCAGGTGAGCATTGCACAATTGATGTGTTGGGAGTTGGTTTTTGTGATGCGGCATCTGGTCAGGATGGAGTACATCACGATAGTTAGTATCATGATCACCATGACCGTTTGGGACTTTGTCATTGGCGTTTTATTTGGGATCATCGTTAGTTGTGAGTCCATGCCTCATTCCCCTTCAATGCTCGTGAAAATTGACTCACCGGTTCATGCCATGTTCTCAGGTTTCTTCTTTGTCGTTCAAAACTCCCAGCGACGGAGTATCCGAACGTGCTACACGGGAGACACCGCAGTCTCCACCGTTCGCCGTCCAGTAGCTCACCGTGCATACATCCGTGAAGTGTCGAACCAGACACGCATCATCCAGCTGCAAGGATTCCTCTTCTTTGGCACGATCTCTCACGTTGAAGACACCATCCGATCGTTCGTCAACGACCCGACGTTTCATGCTCACCCAGTCCGCTTTGTCGTCGTTGACTTTTCGCTTGTCGCTGGGGTCGACCTGTCAGCTGCGGAAGCGTTTGTAAGAGTTCAGAGGCTGTTGGCTGCCAAGGGCGTCGTGCTCGTCTTTTGTGGTGTTTCGAGGATGGAAGTGGGCAAGGCGTTGAGTAGCGTGGGCGTGTTGGAGCAGCCATATGTGGAGCTATTTGAGACATTGAATGACGCGATGGAGTGTGAGTCGTGGACGGTTTCCCATGTTTGTTTGTATTGTGTGGGCATGGAGCTGACGGAGTGTGTGACACAGGGACGGAGAACGCATATCTGCGCGCATGGTTTAGGGCTCAGAAAAAGGAAACTACGCCCGTTAGTAAGTCGCCGGTGCACGTGTGTACCTCGTCTACCACCCGACTGAATGTCGTCCAGTGCTCCCGGGTCGTCAGAAGGTGGACGTCGACTTCCACGAGACCCTGGTCGGGTCACCCCGGCGATTACAGCTGAAAGACGCAGGAGAGCGAATCATAGCAGGCGGTAATGCGTTTCCCCCCCTTCTGTTTTCATCGGTGTTCACTTTCGGGCCTCTTTTTCGCAGAACTCTTTACCGATGTATCCGCCGAGCCTCTCCACACGCTCCTCAAAGCATTCGGGTCCTTTGACGCCCTCGACCACGCCTCCCTCTCCGCACTCGCGCCCTACTTTGAGCACGTCGCCTCTCCCCCTGGCACGGTCCTATGGGAGAAAGACGACCCGCCAAACGGGCTCTACATCATCCAGTCGGGCGTCCTCCGAGCATCGTACAAGTTTGCGGAGCACACGCCGATCATCGAGGAGAGCATGGTCTCGGGGACCCTCGCAGGCGAGCTGTCCGCGCTCTCGGGGCTCCCGCGGAATGCGCGGGTCGTGGTCGAACGTGACGCGGTACTGTGGAGGCTCGCCGCGGAGAGCATGAGGAAGCTCGAGGAGGAAGATCCGCATTTGGCACAGCGGTTCGTGAGGTTGGTGCTCAAGGGTGCGTATTCGACGTCGTCTCTTGTTTTTTGTTGGGGGGGCTGATGGTGTTCTTTTTGCGATAGCTGCCAAGGTCGATACGGATACACTCCTTGCGGCGCTCGCCACGAGATGAAAAAAAAAACAAGAAAAGTAAACATAGAAATCTGAGATTGGTCATGATATACATACATTGCATCCATACACTGTCATCTACAGCATCGTCATCCAAAACAGCACGTTAATACAGGGTTTGCTACTCATAGTCCAATGAATGATACAACGGGTCTCCACGGGTTATATTGTTGACACTGTCTGTCCGTCTCTCTTTCGGGCGTCAAATCAACTCAGCACGGATCAACCCTCTTGCTCGCTCAGCTCCGAAAAGACTTCGTGGAACCGCTTTGACCACCACCCGCGCTCTTCGCGTTCCTGCTGCTCCGCATCGCTCGCTAGACCCCGCTCCGACTCTTCGATCTGCATCGACGGACTCTTTGGGAACGGCAGACCCGCCGCGAGGATCGACAATACCGGTTTCTGGGCCGCCATAGCGGACGTGGCCGCTCGGTCAACGAGCGCGTTCGTCGTGTTGTTGGGCGAGGACGACAACGAGCGGAGGGTGTACCGACAACAGTGTCTCAACGGTGCGAGCCAGTCGTCAAGCGGCGCAGTAGCATGCTCCCCACCGCTCGGAGCGGGGCGCTGGGCGCGTGGGAGGGAGAGCGAGATCGTGAAGACGGGCCCGGTCGATTGGACGTAACCCTCCTCGAGGGCACGGGATGTCAGTGGGGCGAGGTCGAGCGTGATGCACGCGCGACGATCTGATCCATTTCGTTTTCATTCCGTTGTATGAGTTATAGCACACACACAGACACGTCGAAACGTCCTGAAAGAAACCCACACTCACCGATCTCGTTGAGCACGGAAACGACCCTCGACAGTCCAAACCCTTCGAGAGGCTCCAAATCGCACGTATCGACATCGTTGTTTCCCAAAGGAAGACGAGACGCCAGCAAGACGAGGTCCGTGAAGACAAACACCTCCGCGTCCATCGGCTCAGACTCGACGCGGACCACGGGCGTGCCCAGCGCAGGCTGGCCCACATGTACGTCAAAACTCGACGGCGCCGTGCCAAACGACACCACGGTCGACGCGGTCGACTTGACAGAGTTGGATCGACCCCGCCAGACGTTGACCGCCTTGAAGAGTTTGTCGGCGCGTTGAATGCATTGGCCCGGAGGTATGTCCGATCGCGAAGCGGTTTGGCAGTCCGCAAGAGGCTCGGACGATAACACTTGCTCGTCGTTGCTCACTTGTACGCACATCAGTGATCCGCGGATGAGCAAACGTCGTTCTCGACGAACGAGGTGCACGGGAGAGATGCCCTTGATCCCAGAGCAAGCCACTTTCACGAATTCATATGCGTCCTCGCGGTCCTTGACCTCACTTAGAACCCGAATCGTCAGCTTGGCGGCGTGAAAGAGCGAAAAAGTCGACATATAATCAGGGTGAGACTTTGGTGTCAACTGCAGCAGCCTCTGCACCGAATAGGTCAGCAACCCGGCAAAGAACATGATCGACACTTGCCCTGAACATCTCCGGATATTGCGCAAGTCGATTGACGGGTTCGATCAAATATTTCTCGAGGTTCCAACTTTGACAGCGTTCCGAAGCTTCCTGCAACCTTATAAAATCTCCAAAGTCGTTCTTTCCTTCGTGAATGAGATTGTCTATCACCGACGCAGCAAATTCAAGTTTGACGAGGTACGGTTGGTACGTTTCGAGTCTTGGAACAAAGTCCCGGAAGACCTCGCTGATGACTTGCAGCTTTGGATGATCCACGATTTGTCGAGAGGCCAATGTGGAGGAAAGCTGCGCATGTACTCGCACGATGTCGTCCAACCAGTCAAAGAGTTTCGTGACGTCGCTTGGAATGCCAGATACCCACATTCTGGTGTCCCTTACTCTGAGTGGTAAGATGAATAGTTGTATCATGTTTTGTAGCTGTGTCACAAAACTGTCTTCTGACTCGGTGAACTCCCAGACAAATTGTTGTCGTCGAGCCTCTACCTCGCCGTACGAGTCCAAAATGTGTCTCTCCAAGGTTTGCCATTGCTGATCACGTACCGTAGATATAGCCGGAGGAGACTCTGGTACGACAATACCTCTGCTCGATCTTCGTGTAGGAAAGCTTGGCGTGGAATAGATCGACTCCTGAGAAACACTGGATTGTGTTGGGGCGGAGGAAAGTGAGAGCTCGCCCGTCGACGATTGTTGGCCGCCATACTCCCTCCCGTCAGTGCCATAAGTCCGATTCAGTTGTTGTAGTAGCGATCCCGTGGCAAGTTCATCGCATTCGTCCTGCCATCTGTCGCCTCCAATCAACGACAAGTCGCTGTCCGTATGGGAGAGCTCCGAGGGATCGGCTTGGTGGTCGTCTTCAAAATCCGGGGGAGAGTTTATCCCAAATGCCTGTCGTTGCCGTGCTGCTGCCGCCATTGAGACCGTCATGATGCGCGACAATTCGGAAGAGTATCTCTCGGGAACGGCGTGAGTTACTGTCTCGTCGATTGAACTCACATCTTCGTCAGAAGCGAGAGCTGATGATTCTGTCTCCAAAAACTCCTCGTCGTGCGCCGTAGCCACCGGATAGCCTCGTATTTGACCCTTGCTCTGTCGAGAGTACGACGGAGTTGATGATACCCTAGGTGTGTACTGCTCATCTACATGCGTTAGAAGCTCTGACGGTGTGTGAGAAACCTAGATCATGGTAGAAGTTGAATGTACTCAACCACTGTCACCTCCTGAAAGGCTAATACGACTTTGCCGAGTCGCAGTCTTCGAGCGCGTTTGTTCAGGTTTGGTCTCCCACCTTGCTGAGGTACGTCGTACGGCGCGGCCCGCGTCTTCTGCCGGCGAGTACTCTGATCCAGAGTCATTAAATCCCGATCGTAAAGAATCCCCAGACCCATCGGATACAAGACGCCGACCCTCGGACTCTTCGGAACCACTTGGCTGCGAATCGCATCCGCTCGAATCATTCAAGTTGGCTTGCATGAGGGAGAGCAGCTCTCGCTGTCGGCGTTGTCCGTCAGCACTGTCGACTCGTGCGTTTCGGGAGGGCGATCGGTCACGTCTTTTAGGAGTACCGTCACGTTGGTGTTTCTTGTTAGTCGGGGAACTTGTATGACGCAGATGCAATTCGTCGCTGGGTACTCTCGTTGTCCATCTCTGACCCGGGGACAACTTGACCGAATTCTTTGATTCATTGACTCCGCATAATCCCAAACCAAGACCGAAACGTGGCGGTCGAAGTTGACTCTCCGCGGATGACTGTGAGTCGGTTCGTAACAACGTTTTGGGCTTCATGTGGCGCGTCAAGGGAGCCTGACTTTCCGAGCTCGAAGACGACGAAATTTCTACGTTAGTGACAAACAACCGTCGTTTCTCGGGTTGGGTCGAAATCACACTTGCCACTTCCGAACCGTTGTTTGACATCTGGGCAACTGTCGGAATTCGGGACGTCGCTGGACTCGAGGGGATCCCGACCCGCCGTGGGATGCCGGAGGGTTGCGGGTTTGGTTGCTGAGCATTCCTTCCATGAGTCGAGGGTAAGCCTTTCGGTAGGGTACCGGGCTCTGTTCGTGAGCGCGCCCTACCAGTTCGAAGGGAACCATCGATTTTTGGCCTCGGAGAAATTGGCATTTGACGCGCGCGTTCTATCCTGCTTTCTAAAGGCAATGGTTCCGGTGGGATCGGGATGGGACTTTGACCTGCTTTTCGGGCATGAACGTCCTCGGGGTGGGCCTGCCGGACTTGTAGATGTTGGTCAGATATCGTATGAGATTTCAGTATTGACTTTGGATTGGACCTCGACGATGACGATCGTGCACTCAACGGTGGTTGTTCGGGGTATGCATGAGACGGCGAGCGGAGTGGTAGGATGGTGGGCGTCTGGGAAGTATGGGATTCGCTTCTGACAGAGTAAGCGGAACTGCTCTGTGAGGCGATCGAAGGCGTCCGCGCGACACTTGGCGAATGGTTGGGTCCAGGGACAGGACGAGAGGGCGAGCTTGGTATCACCTGAGATGGTGGTCTCGTCATGCGTTCAACCGTATCGCTGAGTGTCGGAAGAAGGTGGGATTCCATGAGGCCGAGACCGCCAAGCTGGCTTTTGCGTCGAGTTCGACTTGGATTTCCGGCGTGAGGAGAGCATTCGGTGACCAAATAAGATGCGTTGGAGCTGAACGGGTAGGCTTCCTGGTAGAATCGATCTTGTTGTGTGGGTGTCGAAGGCGTCCAAGGTTGAGGTAGTGCTCCGTTGTCGTCGTCTCGGTTGAGAGGATAGGGTACACCTGCCGCGGCGGCGAAGTGGGACGGAGGGAAGAACTGCGAGGGAGTTGTCGGTGTCCGCAGCGGCGCCGGAGACCGTGACTTGACTTTGGGTTTGGAGGACCATTGCTGATGCTGAGCCATGATGGCGGTCTCGCGACAGAGTTGAACATTCCAAGTATTACACGACTAATCGAACTTCGCCTTGATCCACTCTACGACGTCGTATCCCCATTTCTCCGCCTCTTCCTCGCCCGTACTCAACGCCCAATTCACGCTCACATGGTTGTGCCCCTCCGCAATGTACGTCTCTTTCAGCTCCCTTCCAACGCTCTCCAACTTCTCCCTGATTTCCTTCTCCATGGTGTCCTTGGTCTCAACCTTGAGCCAGTCCGGCTCCCGCTCCGCTTGGACGAGCAACAGCTCTGGAAACGCACGCACATCCTCCTCCGCAAGAACCACCCACAACGCACGCGGTTCCCTCTCCTTTTGTTCTGCCTCCCCTCCAAAATAAAACTTGACCGGCCCCGTCGTCACGAACGACTCCCCGCGCACGCTAAAATACCACGGGCTCCCGCTCAACACCAGTCCCCGTACCCGCAACCCCACCGCGGCCGCGTTCTCCGCCAAACTCGTCCGCAGCGGTGGATACAAGTGCAACACGAGCGTGTGCGCTGCACCCGCAGAGTGTGACAGTATGAACACGTACCCCGGATCCAGCTCCTTGCGTGCACTATCAGGATCCGCCGCCGCACTCGCCACCTCTGCCGCGTGTCCCGCGACCCAGAGAAGTGCATCCCGGATGTCCTCAGACGACGAAGGGAATCGCACCTCGGGTACGAGCCGATAGTCGGGAATGATCGTCAAGAAGCCGCGCGCTGCGAAAAATGAACCCAACGCCCGGTACCCCATATCGTACGGCTCGGGAAATCGTCGTGAGCCGGTGTTATACCCACCGCCATAGATGAAGAAGAGCACCGGGAGCTTCCCGTTTGGGGTGGAGAGTGCGGAAGCGGCGGGAGGGTAGTAAACATCGAGCTGGTCCGGGGCGGAATGAGGTTGGCGGGGGATCGGTCATTGGTGTGACAGGTGGACTCACATAATGGCGATTCCTCTGGCCGTACTTGAGCTCCTTCCTCTCTATCTTATCTATCTCTGCTTTTTTCTCGTCCAGCACGGGTATCAACGCAGCCAGCGCTAGTCGTCCCGTTGACGAAGAACATACCCGATCGATCGATCAGCCACGCCCTATCAGGATCCTCGTACACTCACTGGGCATGTTGATCTTGTCAATCACAGTATCCTTGAATCTTTGTATCACGTCCATGGCAGTAGTGACGAAACTACTCTGTGGGAGCAAAGCCAAAGGATAGCACGCGTGATATAAAGACGGTCATTGCAAGGCGATGCTAGATAGGATAGGATTAACCGGAGATTCTTATCATTCGGTGCTGTACCAAAAAAGGACTAGCTTCAGATAATAGCATCCTAGGAGTACATGAGTACAAAAATACAACTATGCATGAGATCGGACAACAGTGAGAGCAATGGCAGCAAGTAGAAAGCGCACGAAGAAACGGTGACTGAAGAGATTTCGACGTCGAAATGTTGGTCGTTTAACCATAAAGCCTAAGTGTAAATCGTTTCTGTGGCCCAGTGGGTAATCGTTTCCGCTTGCGCGATCAGTAGTCATAGTTGTAGCCCCTTGCAAGGCAACCTCGGAATCGACCACGAGGTCGTTCATCGGCTCGTCAAACAGGTCGTCGGGATGCTGAACATAGTGCTGGTCAATGGGGAAGTTATCTGCGATGATGACCGCGAGCGAGTCGCATGTCCTGGGACCAGCTCGTCCGGCTTGTTGGCGCTGGCAAGGTGGTGTTGGGGTGACATTCTCGCTCTAGATATGAGATGACACATGAAGTTCATTATTCCATACGGAAATCCGAGCATTATAACAGCGTCCAGAACACTGATGTCGACTCCAAGTTCGAGAGCGTTCGTTGCAACAATCCCGAGAGAGAAGATTTCCGGAGCAAGCTTCGTTCTCGATGCGCCGTCGGTCCTACGAAGGTCTGTCAGATTGACTGCCACGAGAAGACAGCGGAGCAGAGGACCACAACCTGAGGAGGGGTGGATTCATCAACGGCAAGATGCAGAAATGGGGTTTGCCACGCACCACCCGCGATATGGCATGACTTTGCCAAAGGAAAGGATGTCCAGTCGACCCTCTGCACCAATGTGTGCGTGAAGCGTCTTCATCGCCTACTCCACAACGTCAGCAAACTCCCGCAAAAAATGCATCCACCCCTCACCAACTCGCACGCTTTGCGAATCCAAAATGCGCGTACTCAAACATTAGCCCACCGGCACGTCATTCCAGTTGAGCCCCAGCCAACCCACCTTGCAAAAGAGAATCGGTCGAATGCCAGTGGCCCGCTTCATTAAAAACCGCATCAATCCAGTTCCCTCCTATTTCGCCCCAGTTTCGGTGCTTGGTCGCCCACGAATGGCGGGTCCCACACGATATACTCCTTGATCCCAGACGGAGCACCATCTTCCGTGACCTCCCTCCACTTCCTGTGTGATCGAGCCTAGCTTGGGGACTGTCGTGACACGGCACGCACCTCGATGCAAAAGAGATGTTTCATGTGTTGTGCTGGTTTTGCAATCGTCATACTGCATAACGTCTCGATCTTTTTCCCGCGTGTTCCCTTAGCTCTCGAGCGAGAGGTACTTACTGCCAATCGCCGCACAGACCCTCCGGAACCGCCGGATGACTTGTACGACATGGCTGAAGGAGCATCAGCGCCAAAGCACACAATCGTTTTAGAAACGGGGTACCTCACAAACAAGCCGGGATAGAATGCAAAACTTGTCCACAGCCATGAGCTTGAGGTTCCCCAGGAACCTGCAAGATTATCGGTCAATGGTGAGGACGATAGGAAGAGCATGCAACACATGCACATGAATGAACCCAGTTCTCAGATATTCACACACCGAAAAATACTGGTGTTGATTTACATTGGTAGTCACGAGAGCAATACTTATACCACGAGTAGCGTGAGCGTTGGACTATAACTAGCACATATTAAAGCATTAGAGAATGAGAATCGAGCCACGATGAAAGCAAGACACCGGAGAGGAATAGAGAAGGACATGTCAGGATTACCGCACAGGGAATTTCGACATCTAAATCCTAGTCATCTAACCAAGAAGGTATCGTATGTGGGTACTTGTCTGATCGTCCTTGTGTTTCCGCTTGCGCAATCAGTAATAATAGTTAAAGCCCCAAGGCAACCTCGGAACCCACTTCCCAATGTGGTTCTTGAACCAGCACCAAGGGAAAGCAGGGTCGCAGTCGTCGGGATCACCAGGTGTAGGCTTGGGCTTGGGTTCTGGCTCGCCGGGACGGCATTGAGATGAAACTCCAAAGCCCTGTGTGATGGTGTACGTTGAGTGGAAGCTGACAGATCGACGTGGGATGACTTACGTTCGTGCGGGCTCCTCCACCCCATGGCGTATTGCCAACAACCTTGGCGTCGAGACCCAACCCCCTCTCCGCAAACCCTTCCCAGATATCGCATAGGTTCTCACCGCCCGTCAAAACCTTGTCAGCTTCAATGATCGCATCTCTGGCATCAAAAAAGCCAGGGGAACAAGGCTGCATCTTCATTCCATTGAGCACGAGTTGTAGCAGTAATGTGTTGCCATGCTTAGGAACGACAGGGTTCGCTGAACCGGTGAGTGGATTGAAAGTCTGTGGCCGATAGAAGTCATTGGGTGGAAGCACCCCATCGGCGTCAGGAACGGGAGGCAAAAGTGTTTCCGAGAAGCCGTGTTTGGCGATGAACCGCTGTTGAACGACCCAGAGCAGTTCAGCCCAGACTTCGCCGATAGCATGGACGCCCCAGTAGCCTGGGCTGTCGAGGGTCTCGTACGTCGATGGATTTATCGTGGCGTCAGTAGAGTAGGGGTAGTTGCGGATACCTTGCACACGATTGGCCGCCCAAGCACCCATCGCGTAGTCTGTGTAAGTTGAGGTAGAACGGACCGACGTAGCGATGAAATCTGTGACGTGTTAGTTGCTTGCAGTAAGATACCATATGACAACAAACCTCCCCAGCCTTCACCCATACCACCGGCTTCTCCCCAGCCGAGGCACCCAGAATTCTTCGGTCCACCCGTCAGACGAGTAGATAGGCCATGGGCCAGTTCATGGATCACAATGCCAGCCTCCATGTCCCCATCGGGGTAGGGTGAATCAGTATTCCATAGGTACATTCGGCAGCGGCTGCATATTGCGGGGATGGTGGTCAGAGAAGACAATCAAGATCACGCGTAAACTTGTACGGACCCATTTTGTCCGTCAGGGGGAGTCATGAAGTTGGCATTGTTGAACCCACTTCCGTCCTGTGCGTTTGCAATCACAGCGTCGCCTTCTTCACCCCCTCTCTCGAAGTTGAACTGCTGGAAGTTGCCCGCAACTTCAGTGAAGCCGTAGCTGAGGCACGTTGAGTGCGAGCGAGCAGAACTTGCAACGATTATACTTACCGATAGAAGAGATCATGGGCCATGTTGCTGGTATAGAACAACTGCGTTACAGTTGCATTAATGTGTGCCTTTGCCTGTTCCATCGATTCAGGCTCATTGGCGCCTGCTTCAGGGGAATAAGGGTATGAGAACGCCGAATCTGCTTCAGCTGGAAATTGGCGTGAGCTAGCGATTGGTAGAAATGAGAGGAATCGGTACCTAGCGGACGCTCATTATACATCCAACTATTCCTGCCTTCCCAATTCTCGTGCGCGAAAACATTGTTGCCCCATGTCGTCTTGGTCGTGCGCCAGTACGAACCCGCTTGACATCCAAATTATTCGCGCACACACTTCCAAGGGTCACCAGCCAAACACTTACCACACGCAGTCCTGTCCTCCCCGCCCGTGCTTGGGTCATTCGAGCAAGGAAGCGTATGCCAACCGGCGGGAGAAGCAAAGGTATCACCCAATTCTTTAACAAATTCTCTGCCATATGATAGGGGGTACTCGTCTCCAGCTGAAAGAACATATCACATGACGGACCTAACACGGAAACAACCAGCATACATACCAGGTTCACCATGACTCACAGCTTTCCTCTGCGCAGCCTCCACAGGATCGTTGGTTCCCCAAGGGAAAATGAGATAAGATGCCTTGGTTAATTCGGGGACCTGTGGGTTCTTTGGGATGGGAGCAAACGACTTGGAACCTGTGAAAAAAGATGTCGCTCAGCCGGTGCCACTAGATAGCAGATTCGTCCAGAAGACGTAGCATATATGTACTCACCCTTCTTTCCCGTGAGAGCTTTACCCAGTCTCCTTCCCCTTCCCTGTGCGAGTGAGGAAGCCACCGAGTCAAAGGTGAACCCAGGAGGAACGAAAGCACCCAAGTTGGGAAGGTGATCATCTGCAATCGGAGCCAGCACACCATCAAACACGATTTGTGCGACGTTGAAAGAGACGCGTTGACGATCAGGTTCTTACAACTGCGGACCATGAACGAGTCCGCACTCACCCTCCTTGAGGATTGGCATTGGCATCGGAGAATCGCTCGCCCAATCGACGACGCTGATAATCCGGTGGGGTATCGACGTTGTGACAGTGGTTTCGTACCAGTTGTGTTCCAGCTCGACCTCGAACTAATGACGTGCCCACATGAGACAACAAAGCACAGGGAAGAGAGCAGTGAACTCATACACGGTGAACCAACTCAAGCTTGACGCCATCCTCGGTGGGGACCTGAACCCAAACGATGCGGGCCTTGACCTCGCTGACCGCACCAGGAACGTTGGACAATGACATGCCAATGGAAGTATGTTCTCCAAGCAGATGCGTTTCTGCGGTCATGACAATGTTGCTTGCATGCTCCTCGAGATTATCGCCTAGAGTGCTGAAATCGGGGTGGTTTTCTGGCAGAGCAGATGCGAGGAAAGCCAAGAGGGGCCGTCTTGGATCCATATCGACCTCACCGGAATATGCGAAGGAGGAAGGAACATTGGCACAGTTTGAGACATGAAGATGCTCGAGATTGGCGAGACCATGAGTGACCCTTGTACGGTCACGTGAAGCGAGAGGGAACTGGAGGAGTGAGTGGTGGACGTCGAGTGCAGAGGAGAGTTGAGCGCAGTGGTGCGCGTGGGGGTGCACGAGGACGTGAGAATTCTGCTGGATTTCTCCGGCGAAGAACTACCGTTACGGAGAACGGGTCAGAAACCGCGGAACGGAGGAGTGAACACACACACGGAATCACCAAAGCTGAGCACTCTGCCATCCTTGATGTTCAGGTTGATGTGTGCGTTGGCCACTTCGATGCCAGCGATGATTTGGCGGGCGTAGACGTGTGTGACCCCAGTGGTGTGGTCAGTGTACGAGTCGGGACGGATGACGTATGCACGACCAGCCTTGAAGTCGTTGTACTGGCTCAAAAAGTCGCGTGCGACGGCATAGACGTTCACGGTAGGATCGATGGCTGCTGATGCACGGACGTCGACGGACTCGAAACGGGCATGGGGAAGGTCAGGCCCGAATCCAAGGGTCTTTCTGCGTGTGTATGTGGTGGCAGGAGAGAGTGGTGGAGGAGGTGAATGAGCGATGGCATGTGCAGCGAGGCCAGCAAGGGCAAGAGTGACAGTGGTCAGACCGCGCATGGTGGGTTGTGGGCGAAACAGGTTGCGTGTTACTGGATCCGGTCTTTTTATGGACTCCGGGATGGTACGTAATAACACCACCAACCCCTCCGTATCGCCTCCTCCGATTGGTCGATTGTTGTCACACGAGGGGGGTCGTGATAGCAATAACCCCCTATCTTCGGTCGTCTCTCCTCTCCCGCTTGTAAATAAAAATGTCGAACGTGGTATTTGAAAGGCACAGCCAAAGTTTACGTCGCTTCTTTTCATATCTCTCTCAATCACCAGCCAGCTGGCTTTCCAAATCCGGCCTTCCACCGCGTGCGAACTCGTGTGGCCTGCACGAGCTTGCTGTGTGCTCGAGGCGAACCTCCCTCGGACGGAACCCCAAAACTCAGAATGTCCTTATCTACATCGTTGCTTATCGAGCTCGCACGCACCACAGCCCACAGGGCCACAGCTCGCCAAGTGTGGCATCCAATTCACTTTCCTGATTTCTCCCACGGTATGCCTGACATAAGAAAATTGCGCAACTCAAATTTCAAGTCACCGTTACTCTTCCCTCCAAACAAAATCACACGCTCGGAAAAATCGCACCTCTCAGTATCTGACCAGCTACGTCAAATATACTAAGTACTTGCTCAATTGTGGTGCCCCAAGGTGTCGGTTTCAGGACAATATCAGCCCCGACGAATTAAATACTCCCCGATGTGGCAGTATCGGTCAGAGTCTCACAAGTGATTTCGAATTTCGTAATACCATTGTCCGATTGCTGTCGCAGCATTGTCTGTATGATAAGCAATGGCGTGCTTGAATACAAGTATCTTTTCATCTCGTCGTCGTATCGACGGCGTCACCGACGACCAAAGGATTGGCCAATGGCAGCGTACATTGTTCGAATGAATGATCGACGCCCTTGTCACGTCGAGTCTTTGAAATTAACGTGATCGCTTCGAATTTTTTCAACGATCTTGCGAATGGAATGGCCGTGTCGTCAGTAATCACGGAGGCCGAGGTCTACTTCAGCATCTGTCACCTGCAGAGGCTGTTGCAATAGATAGAACATCGGAACCGACCGAGTGACAAATGATCATGACAACGGTGACTGAATTGAATCATCATTGACTGGCAGGGGCCGAGGACAGCACAAATTCGACATATTATATTCAAAGTGGTACTTCAACCTATCAACGCCATCTCCCTCTCGTTGATATTCTCCCGGTGGGGACAGTTGAACGCCATTCACTGTGAACCATTCTGAATCTGAGAGGAAAATAATGACAGTGACAGCAATGACGCCCAGTGAAAACTCGCTATTCTCAGTTCAGTTTATTTGTGTCTGTGCATGACCGGTCATAAACCCGACGAAATGTTTATGTCCGGGTATGTCCATTTATGTAGTGATATGATTTCGGAGTGACACCTACTGATTCAAGGCCATTCGTGTGATCTGCGCATATAGCCAGATAGAACTTAAAAACCAAGTGTTGCGTCTTGTAGCATTGTCAGCATCCTAAAGCACCAGAGAAGATTCGTACCTCATGCAATGTTACGGTACGTCTATTCACATGTCTAATCTTTCAACTACATCTTATATTTTAACTACTGTCTAGTTTTTACTTGATGGCCATGTGCGCTTTGGTGAAATCCAATACTTCACACATCTCCCTTCAATGTGTGGGTGTCCAAGGTGTCCAAGGTTGAGGTAGTCATCACTGGTCTTGTCAAAGCATGATATGGCTTACATGATGTTACATAATATTATATACCATTACAAAAATGAAATCTTAGCTATGTATTCACATATAATGCCATA
>JBBPMQ010000186.1:0-37363 GCA_038090375.1 Boletus rubroflammeus | reverse complement strand
GAAAAGAAAAGAAAAGAAAAGTCACACACACACACATACCATGGATTCCCCAACAACGTTTCCCCAACCATGACGCCATCCGCACGGGTATACGACGCGTTACGCTCAACGTCCAAAAACGTTCGTACGTTGCCGTTGCTGACGACGGGAATCGTGAGCGCTTGTTTGAGCTCGCGTATGGCGTCGAGATCGGCCGCGCCTTGACGCCGTCGTTTGGCAGATACGTGGCGTGCATGTAAGGTGACCCAGGATGCGCCGGCATGTTCGAGCACACGACCGAAATCCGTCGTCTTGGCTGATGGGCAGAGACGGATCTTTGCAGACGATGGGACGGTGAGAGAGTGAGCCATCGAGGAGACTGTCCATCGAGAAAGGCATCGTTATTTTATTTTATTAAAAAAAAAGTGATCTAGAGGATCGGACAAACCTATCGCGTCCACCACCGGCCAGTCCTTCTTCGTGAGCAAATACCCTCCAAAGTGACCTTGGTGTGCATGTTCCTGAGGACAGCCAAGGTTCAAGTCTGTGATGAGATTGCTTTGCGAGTCAGCTTTTTCTTTTTCTTTTTCTTTTTCAACGGAGCCCATGGGCTCCAAGTCGTTTGCGCACCTATCCCGTCACAATAGGGTTGGACGCGCCGTGCCGCGCTCACGATCACTTCTGGATCGTTTCCACAGAGCTGGACCACCACGGGATGTGTATAGGCATCCCAGTCGGGATGCATGGATTGAAGATCTCGAATATGGTGGTGGAAGTAATCGAGGTCGTTGAGGAGCCTGTGAGGATCAAGCATCTGAGTGTATGTCAATGTCGCCCCATATCGCCGAGTGAGCAAGCGGAAGGGAGCGTCACTCTGGTTGACCATCGGGGCCGAAATATAAGTCAAGTCAGGGACCATCGTCGTTGCTCGACGCAGTCATTCCCATGTGCTCGTCGTTGCACATATGTAGTCAGTGACAACCTCGTTCTAGAAATACTGGTCTAGCTGTCCAAATCCTTGCAGCCAGCATAATCCAAAGATCCGGCGAATAAATTAGATGTTTAACGGTACAGACACAAATAGAAAGTAATGGGAAACAACGCATAGGCCGTATGCATGGAAAAAGAACTCGAAAATGGTATACATCAATACCTGCAACCAACTGAGGGAATGATCTAGCAATGCATGTCGTGGATATCAACAAATGGTGAGAAAAGAAAATCACGTATGACCCATTCAGTGATCAATGTGTATGTGTGCACTGTGCAGTAAGCCAACGACAGTGAGATAGGGATGCGAAATATGTGAAGCGAAAAAAAAAGCATGCACACCCTCAAATCCTTGCAGCACGAACCCAACTCAGAAACAAAACACATTACCCAAAACATCCTTATGCTTCCTTCGACCCCTTGTTCGTTGCTGTGATCACTTCGGGATCCGACTCCCGATGGAACAATCCATTTCGTTTCGGTAAACCACCTTCACATTGAGCAGAGGTCGAGCGTTTCATGACTTGCGGGCCTCCTTTACGATTAGCATCGTGTGAACTTTTCTGTGAAGGATCAGGTGAAGATACTTGAGACACTCCCGGAGATGGGCTCCGAGGCGGGTTCTCTGAAGCTCTTCCTTCATATCTTTGATGCGCATTCACCCCACGTGACACACCAGGCCCCGACGCGAACCCACACCCCTCTTTGAAGATGTCACTTGCGACACTCGACACTGGCGGGAAGTAACCCATATTCCCGCTGGGCTGGCTAACAGGTGGGAAATACCCCTCGGCACCAGCATGCGATTGCTCGTGAAGCCCATGCACTGGCGCTCCGACCGTTGGATTCATCCATGGCGCATGTGACCAGAACGCACCCGGAGTTATCGTTACCCCAGGCGTCAATGCAACAGGTGTCATCGGTACTGGGACGCCGGCCACGGACACAGACCCTGTTGGGGGCACCATTCCCGGCGATAGCGGTACCATGATTCCAGGTGAAAGCGGGATACCAGGCGAGAACATTTGGGGGTGGATCTGCGTGTACTGCATTCGCTGTTGCGGAGCATTGGAGAACTGCGCGTAGTATGGGGGCTGGGAAATTTGTGTAATTAACTCCCACTTCGGGGGATCGGTTTGTCTTCCTTCATTTTGAGAGGCATGCTCGTTCTGCTCATCAGCCCCCTTGTTCTCACGTGCATGTCCATTTTGCGTTGGAGTCTTTGCCTGAGGAGGCAAAAATGTGAAAGGTGGCATGCTGGGCGTAATCGGGGGTAATCCATGAGGAGTAATAACACCGTAATGCACAGAAGTCGCATGTGAAGGGTATGTTCCATACTGCGCGTGACCAGGGTGATGCAACGGACTGTGCACGTGGGCAGGGTGGTGTAAGGGACTGCCCATGGGGTGATGAAGGGGGCTACCCATTGGATGGGGATGCACGGGACTGAGAGGATACCCTGGGTGATAGATCGGACTCTGAGGATGCGCATGCGGCGAGAAAACCACACCAGGCGGAAGGGTGAAAGCAGCGGGCGGAGGAAGCGAGATCGGACCGGGGTGCCGATAAGAAGATGACTGCGCGGATTTTTTACCATGACCCTGAGGCGTTGCTGAAAAGGCCTGGGGTTGTTGCTCCCCAGACGACATCGATGACTTGCTCTTCTCTTCTGCTTGCTTGTTTTGAGCTCTGGTAGCACGCCGCATCCCGAGTGCACCGAGCGCCGTCGTAACAGAGTCGACAGTCCCGTTGGCTTTATTCGTAGGGGAGTCTTTGCGTAGATGAGGCTTTGATGCATCCCAAGTCGTGTCAGGTGCAGGCGACGAGTCGACATTAAGTATTGACTGGGCTGACACAGACGCGTCGAGAGACGTCCCCGATGTCCTTCGTGGGGGTATTTGTGTGTTTGCGTGACCCGGAGATGCTTGGGCACCTCTACTCTCCGCAGATCCAATCCTTGAAAGGTCAGGCCAGCTGTTGCTGACTCTACCACTATTGAGCGAAGGTGGCGAAGCGGTTTTGGGAGCCGGTCCCGCTGACCCTAGGTGTGATCCCGGCTTTGAAGCTGGTAAACTGAGCGACATGGCTACGGGAGCCAAAGAAGGAGGTTTCGAGATTCCGATTGCGGTCAACGGAATCGATGATGAAAGTGTTGGCTCATCGTCCTCCGAGACCGGCGCGCTCAACTGAGCAGTGGACCTCTGAGATGACGTGCCCAAGCTAGGATTTCGCGAGCTCGTTGAACTCATCGGAGGGCGATGTGAACTACCCGCGCCAAACGGAGGCGTTTCTGAGCTAGCACCGAACGAAAGCCTTTCGGATGCGTTGGCACCAAAAGTCGGTTTCTCCGCACTAGCAGCACCAAAGGATGGCCTCGCAGAACTCGAAAAACTTGTCCGCTGTGACCTGAAACCAAGGCTCGCTCCGTCACTGAGTGCATCCCCCCTCGACGATGCGGCACTTAAATTCAACCTACGAGACCCCGATGAGCAGAAACTCGAGGTGTGAGAGGACCCAGCGCTCAAACTAGGTCGGGGAGAGCCAAAACTTGTGCCGAGTGATGCGAGGGAGTCGGGACTATGTTTTATGTCGTTCCGGTCCGTTACCAACGTCAAGTCCGTGGCGCTTCCAAAGGGGTCCATTGTACCAAAGCTATGCACTGAAGAACCGCTGGACGACACCTTTGCAGATATCGGGAGCGGTGATCCAGTAAGAGAGTGTGGTTGAGACAGGGAGTGGGCGGAAGTGGGAAGAATGGGCTGTGGGATTGAGGCCATCAAAGAACTTGTGCCCAATGGTTGGGCCAGTGGCTGCAGCAAGGCGTGCGATTGCAGATGCGACGGAGATTGGGACAGAGCAGCGGGTGGCGTCAATGAAGGCGATTTAAACGATGAACTACGGGGTCGTGCGAGCAGAGCATCCAATTGGGCAGATGTTAGACCCTCCGCCTCAAGGCGAGAGCGTTGGAAATCGAGATACAACTGTGACTGAGCAAGTGCATCAAGGTGAGATTGCGATCTCCCATCATGCGTACTGAGCACTTCGAGTCGCGATAACGGGGATGCCAGCTGAGGGAGCGAATCATATGGCGGGAGAAGGGAAGTTGATACAGCCTGTGGCGAAACACCAACAAGCGGAATGTTCTGGCATGATTGGGTAAACTTGTCGTAGTGGACTTTCAGCGGTCTGCCATTAAATTCATACCTACCAAATGGGAAATAATTATGGTGAGCAAGTGAATATCATCAATTTAAAAATTTAAAAAGGCAAAAATAGAGCGCAATACGCTTAGTCACATTCCATTCGATGGCAAACCAGCACGAGAGAGAGAGAAAATGGCCACTGATGGGGCTCGAGCGACGAGAATGTGAATCGAATGTTAAATATGACGAGCCACGCGGTGCTTCAACTTACCCATCAAACATTCGCCTTGCACGCTCTGTGCCATCCTCAGTTACGAAAGTTACCGTGCCGAAGCCCCGGGATCGGCCATCAGGGCCAAGAGAAACGTCCGCACGTGTGACTGCGCCCGCAGCACGAAAGAGATCTTTCAGATCCTGCCATTGGATGTGGAAAGGTAGCTTAGGGAACGGGTGAGCAATACTGCAGGGAGGCGGCAAGAGGCGATTGCGCAGTGGTTTCGATGTGGTGAGGAAAGACGTACATTACCGACAAAGAGGGTGCGCATTCCTGTTCCTCCGCTCAATAACTCACCATTCCCTGGGAGGGCGGTTGCAAGGTTGTCGAGAGTGTTCAAGGCGCTCAGGACAGGGAAACTAAGCGCTTGTTGTACGAATGGTACGGAAGGGTTGGCCAAGGCAGGATTAATATTTAAATCTGTATCAAGCGTCGCACCTAGACGATCTGGACGAACTTCCAGGACTCGTGTCTGCCAGCAATAACCGTTAAACATGTCGATGGCGCGGCCGGCATCTTCTGCAGTGGCAAGAAGGACGGTGCCATAGCCACGTGAACGATTATCTGGACCGAGGGAGACATCTGCGCGGAGGACAGTTCCGGCACGGCGAAAGAGATCTTTGAGGTCCTGCCAGCGGACGCGATACGGGAGCTGAGGGAGGGTGGGTTATGTGGGACGAGGGCGGTGGCAGAAAGGGAGACATACGTTTCCTACGAAGAGCTGGGTGCGCGTGTCACGGAGGGGTCTTTCGAGGGATGAGTGAGAAGAGGTGGCCATCTTGATGACGGCTTCGATGTCATCATTTGTCGGGGTTGATCTGGAGGGTTCGGGGGTTGTGGAAGTGTGGGGGGGTGATGGCTGTGTGTGGAGAGGGTCAAGATGGACGGGGAGAAAAGGAAGAAAATATACGCACGGAGGGGGACATTGGATGGCCCGACGGTGGAGAGAGAGAGAGGAAGAGAAGGACTGGGGTTCATGTACACGGATGCTCCACAACGACAAAAACAGGGTGCACCACCCCCGCGCCACCTCTACTGTCAGACGTCATTCCCCTCTTATAGCACCTCACCCCCTCTGCTCCTCGTCCTTCATCCCCGACCCTCACAGGGCCCAGGGCACCTCCACCCCGCGCCGCAACCCTCCATTATCCTGGTGTAATTCCCCATCTTGTTTGGAATTGTCGCGTGGCACCGACTGCGGCTATGCGTCCTTTTAATCAGCGATGAAACCTCCCTATGTCCATGTACACTGCCAGTGCGCCGCACACTCTCAGAACGCGGAACGACGTCCATGACTGCCTTGGCCTGCTTTTGCACCGAACCACGCTTTCTGCTCGACATGTTCACATATACTCAATGACGGGCTCTACCAGGGTTTGGGGCATCAGATGCCGCTCTGAGTCCAGCGATGATCAGTTATATGTTCCATGAGGCAACAGTTGGCGATTGTGGCCTCAACCTCTGACACTGAGCCCATCAAACGTCAGCATCGGCACGAGAAATGGTGAGGGTGACGTGAATTCCACAGAAACATAGCAATTTGAAAGCAGGCCACGCAGACGGTGAAATGGACGTGAATTCATCACCAACGCTCTATCTCCATCTGCACAGGTTGTGCGCGACCAAGGCGCTAAATTATGTCTATGTCTACTTTCAAATCTTTCCAATAAAGAGATTCTTAATCATCTCGCGACCCGTGATACGCGCAGTATGATATAGTGTTGGGACATCAAGCGTCGATGTGAGCGTGTCCGCAAAGCCGAATGGCAACATGAGAGGAATCCAGCCTACAATTCACATGAAATTAGACCATAATGGCCACAGAAATCGTTTGAAAGACATACCCCGAGCGTACTCCATTGCAAAGCAGCCTTCGTGCATCTTGTACTGCTTCGCAGTCCCCCGTGGCAGCAAGTGCACATCTCCCGGTTTGTACCTCTCCATCTCGAGCGCACCCGGCTTGAATGCCCACTGCTCGCCAACGAGGATGTGGAAGTAATCATCCGCGGTATGCAAGCCAGTGTGTCCCTCAGTACCCAGGGGCGTACCGAAGATGATGAGATATTCGGTAATGGACGCGTGAATGATGTACATCGCACCCATCGCACCCCCAGCATTGTTAAACACCCATTCAGAGGAATTGGTATTTAGCGCGATTTGGTTGGACGGTTGTGGGAAGGTTGCAGTGAGGTTGGTAAGAATGTGTTGAATCATGCCTTCAGCGTTATCGGGGTATACGGCAATGGCATCTCGTGCAAGTTCGTGCAAGAAAGGTGGGTCTAGAACATACCACCGGTCCTGTAGCAAGTGGTCAAAACGTTGTAGTCCTGGCACAGTGCAATAGATGACTAACTCACCTTAATTGAATCTAACAAGCAACAGGTTACACAGAGGACGCCAAAGACCACAGCTCTCAGTGTCCATTTTTTGAAAAAAATTGTGGAGGACGGAGAGTTCGAAGCTTGGGTCGTGGAACGCGACTCGGCCATGGAATCTCGTTGACTTGGCTCTGAAAATGGAGTTTGTATGGTACCCCCAAATCAGGCCGCAAGTCAAAGCCAAGTCAAAGCGTCAGAAGAAAGGATCTTCCGTTCAACTCGAAAATCGTACTATTCATTGTTGGCACGTGACCGGCAACGAATCCCACAGATTAGATTTGCGCACACGGCAAAAGTTTCGTTTTCTCGCGAGGATAAAAGAGATGAATAAGTACTATAAAATACAATACACCCTACACCATGGGAAGAAAGCAATAATATAACGGAGGAGGAAAAACTAAACTTCCTGGCTCTCCTTCTTGCCCTTTGATGTTTTGCTGGGCAAAAGTTCAGGGTTAATGAATGGTACAACACCTCCCTGCGAGATAACCACATCACCAAGGAGTTTGTTCAACCTGGATGCACCTCAATAAACCTGATTCAGAAGCGTAAAGCAAACTAAACTTACTCCTCGTCATTCCGAATGGCCAATTGCAAGTGTCGAGGCACGATACGCTGTTTCTTGTTGTCACGTGCAGCATTGCCAGCAAGCTCAAGAATCTCGGCGGCAAGGTATTCGAGGACAGCAGCGAGGTAAACTTTCGACCGAGTGAGTTGCGACTCCAAAGCAAAGGGTTGCGTTCCAAGACTCACCAGGTGCGCCATTCCCTATGCGTTGAGCGTAGTTACCCTTCTTCAATAGACGGTGTACACGACCGACAGGGAACTGAAGGCCAGCCTTGGCGGAACGCGACTGAGACTTGGGGGCATCGCCGGAAGTCTTGCCACCAGACTTTGCTTTGCCACCTTTTCCAGACATTGTGATTCACAGAAAATTTGAAGGTTGAGTGTTGAGTGGTAGATGAGTCGCGATCGAAATGTGTACTGTCCCCTTTATACCCACGCGCCCGGGTGGACGAAATAAAGTTTGAAGTTCAACAAAGACGCGACGCGTCTGTCGTGAGTGCCAAACACGACCACACGCGTCTTAGGGGGTATATAGCTCGGCGCGACACTCTCTACCACACCCATATATCGTCAGTTATTAGCGTGTCCTCTGACTTTCCCGTCCAACAACATCTCCACCATGGTCGCCGCTCCTCCTTCCACTGCTTCCAAAGCCCCAGCCAAAGCACCCGCATCAAACAAGGCCATTAAAAAAGCCGCGAAGACGTCTAGTGCAGTTGCAGCAGAGGGCGAAAAGAAAAAGAGGCGCAAGGCCCGCAAGGAGACTTACGCTTCATACATCTACAAGGGTACGTGCCTTCTATCGAGTATCTGCATTTTCTCATCCTCGTTGCAGTGTTGAAGCAGGTCCACCCTGACACTGGTATCTCGAACAAGGCCATGGCCATTCTTAATTCATTTGTCAACGACATCTTTGAACGTATAGCCACTGAGGCATCCAGTCAGTCCAGCTGCCGTCTAGGCTAGTGTATTGAGCTCACCTAGCCTGCTAGAACTTGCTTCATACTCCAAAAAATCCACCATTGCATCACGGGAGATCCAAACGGCAGTGCGCTTAATTCTTCCTGGTGAACTTGCCAAACACGCTATCTCCGAAGGCACGAAGAGCGTCACCAAGGCAAGTCTATTTCATGTTCCAGACAGCTTTCTTTCTGAACATGTTCCAGTTTTCAACATCCGCTGCCAAATAGATGAAGTGCTCTTCTATTTTGTATTTACTGTGGATCCCACACACTGTTGTATATTAGTTGTATGGCGTACTTCATCTATTAATCGATCCTCTCCGACTGTCTCTTTGCCCTGGTTGGTGGAAGACGGCCCGGGAATGAATTCTTATCGTGTCGGCGCGACGGGTGGTTATGAGTCACGTGCTGGGGACATCAACACTTACTAATACGAGTAGGACCAAATCTGAACTCCGCCTGTACAGGCCTCAGGGGTGTCCCCAAGTAACAATAACATTTGCAGGCTCAGGATCTACAAACTGCGAAAATTTTGGAAGTCTCACCTCCACTCCAGATTGATTTACAATCAAGACACAAAGAAAGTCTCCCAACACTAACCTCATGGCGGGAATGGATGCGTAATTTGGTCTCGTGCTGACCAAGCTGACGCGTCTGTTCCTCAAAGAGAGACCGCTGCAAGTTCCCCATCCAAAAGGCAGTCCAACAAACAAAAATATCATATAAGCTGCGCGTTGCGACATTGACCTCCAGTTCGAGGAGACACAGGAATTCGTTAGGGGTGAGACACGGCTGCTGGTACTTATGCGGCAAGTCCATCGCTGCAAAAGGGACGATTGATACGGCGCCTGTTGGAAAGCTAGTCTGGTGACGGTCCAGCCCGTCTATGAGGTAAACCGTCACCTCATAGATTTCAAGCTGGTCACCAGACTATGGGACAGCATGGTGCATTGAATCCGCTCTCAGAGAGCCCGGCTGCTCGTCTGTATACCTATCTACACTGCCCCGATCTGTTCACAAATTTCGACAGGGCGAAAACACCGCGACGAAACGATTCGCTGTTGGAATTCCGATACAGGCGTACGCCGTGGCCTAGAACGTATGGGAACGAGACTGCAATCTCAGAAGACCGGCGGCATGGGGTGGCTCGAGTCGAAGGCTAGAAAGCAACGCGATGTGCCGAAGTGAGGAGATTAAAAACTTGTCACGGGCACGCTCGAGTGTGACAATCCCCTACGCCTCACCTACACCTCAAGGATACTTCAATTCTATAGCCTCACTCGTAAGTTCCTTTTTCTCTTGTACTTGGCACGGAGAATCCCTGTAACTAACGCATGGCATCCAGGTTTCATCTCTTCAATTCATATCTCGGATCTGGGGGGTAAGATGGCCCATACCTGGTCATTTTGAGATATTTTGTCGAGTTACAAACACAACATCTTATAAGCTACCATTGAGTTTTTGTCACACGAATACCCGTTCCTGTGATTTGTTCAGGTCTGTAGAACGATGGGAATGCGGAGCTCTGAAATACACGAGCAGGTCTGTGCCACCATCAGTATCAAGAGATCTGAAACATCTTGACCGGGGATATCCGCCGCACAAGGATTTCAAATTTTTTTCTCCTAGTGATTGTTGTTTACCAATTCGTCAACCTTCCTGTTGCTCTCCGCGCAGATGGAATCTGATGACGGCGAAGTACCAATGTTCTGGTTACTTTGTGACTTACCTGGACCGTACGCAATACGTCCAGGCTGCTGGAATCAACGGGAATCGGCGGTCCGTCTTTGTCGAGGGACTAGTAATTGACGTACCCAGGAACCGTGACAAGATCGAGACTCGATCAAATAGCGATATTGGAGCAAGGTTTTTGGAACTCGGAGTACCGAAGGTTCAAGAAGACAGCACTTTGCCTTGGCAAGTAGTCTGGTGACCAGCCTGTCTTTTGAGGCAAACCGTCGATAGCGTGGCAAGGACGCCTCCCGATACCTCCGTTTATCAAGCCCGCGCTGAGGGTGTTGGCAGCGATTACCGAATGCCCCTCGTGTAGTACCATCGTCAGATCAACGGACAACAAACTACCTTCCGCCTCGTAGCGCTTAGATAGACAGATCACAAGGGACACACGGGTTCCTAGTAGGACCGCCCAAGTTGATCTGCGAAAACCCTCGCGCCCACGGCGTTTGCCCGATGACAAAGTCACAAAACCCCCTCGATCAAATCGGGCAAACGCTCTTTTCATGATCACGATGATATGGTGCGTATCAAGAACCGGTGGGTGTTGTCACAGTAATGGCGTTTTTCCGATCCCCGACTGACGTAGGTCCGAAACTTGACGCTTGATCGTCAGCTGACACATGACGACGCACCACAACTCACTTCTTGTGGCGGCGGCGACACAACAGATGCGGCATTCGCGTTCGCTTCGATACAAGCAGCTGACCCATAACTGGTGCGGTAGTTATACAGGGTTCGCCGGGATTGGTCCGCGAAGATGGGTACGTTGAGCTCGAAACAGCTTCCGAGAGTACTTAGGTACCTCCGTTGCCTAGGGGCAAACAAAGATAACCACTTCGGTGAACACCTGTTGACAACTGTCCCCGTGAGTCTCTAGGTTTTTCAATTCAGAAGCCGTCGGAAGTCCGAAGGTCGCACTAGGTTGTGCACCTCGGTAGATTTAGACACCATCCAAGTTCCTAAATTGTCCTTCCTCCTGGAATCTCTCAAGATATATGTCAAGCCTAATCTTCGCGGGAGAAGACGATGCTGAGACCTGTGCAAGATCCATTCACACGTCGGAACATGTTGGGAGCCGTTTCCACAGACGATTCACAGGTACGACAGCTTTAGCTAAACGCACTTTCCCCCCTTGGGTTTGACTACACGTTAGCACACGTGTCTTGCTATCTTGCCTAGTACGAAGATAGCCTTGGTGTCTATAAGCTATACTTGTGATCAATGACCTCACACGAGCGAGATATGTCCCTTTGGATCACACGCTGGGTAATGCTGAGGGATTGCAAAACTGTACGTGAATAGAGTTACATGTTGTTCGAACGCCGGGTCAAGCCAATGTAAAGATGTACTGCTGTAACTTAAGAGATGCTGGAGAAACGTTCGAGTGCAAAATCGTTGAAATGGGTATTGCAGACATCGTATCATCATGAGCTGATCATGACCTTGATGACCATGTTTCCGTCCTCGTCTTTACCGCGAGCTAATAGCTCAAAAGCGCGTGCTGTGTCCTCCAGGTTCAGGCGGTGCGTTACCAACTTCCCGATACCCTGTAGCTCTCCAGAAGCAAGGAGAGAAATGGCATCGGTGTAGGTATTGGCATAACGGAAGGATCCCTGGATGTCGACTTCCCGCAAAGCAGCCGCTGACAGGGGCAACATAACATTTCGGGTACCCATCCCAACGAGCATGACTTTGCCACCAGTAGTGGCAGCCTGTTTAACATCCCGGTAAGCGTTCTACCCCACCCCGACCAAAGACCATCATGCTTACATATATTGACATCTGAATACACGGTTCGGCACCAGTGCACTCGAACACGACGTCAAAGCCGTCATGGACTTGAAAGGTCGCCAATGCTTGCGACACATTTTCTCTGGCGGTTCGCAGTTGTTCCTCATACATCTTGGGCTTGTGTGCAATAGACAAACAATGTACTTGGGAGGCGAAGCCATTGGCCTTGGCAAAATCTAACCGTTGCTGGTTGATGTCGATAGCCATTATCTGGGAAGCGCCGTATGATTTTGCGAGGGCACATGCGAGGATGCCGATAGTTCCAACACCGAAAACAAGAATGCGCTGGCCTTTACGAAGACCTGCACGTCTGCTGGCGTGTATCAGGACGGAAAGGGGCTCTGCCAATGCAGCTTCCTCGAAACTACAGCTATCGGGTAGACTGACGGGGAGTGAGACGGGGCTGAGCGGTGGACATACGCCAACCACTCACGGATGTAGGACGTGTGCGGGATGGTTCATGCGATCTTGTAGCGTGCCGTCGAGATGGGGGAAGGTCTTGGCACTGCTGGCGAAGCGCATGCCTTTGCAGAGGTTGTAGCGTCCAGACTGGCAGTAATTGCAATGTTGGCACATGACGCCTGCCTCGATTGCAACGCGTTGACCCGGTACGAGATGTTTTACTCCAGGACCAACCGAGACGATCACGCCTGCGGACTCGTGGCCGAGGACAAGCGGGGCTTGGATGGCAAAGTCACCATTCCGCCCTTCAAGGTAGTAGTGAACTGAGGAGACGTGTAATGAGCAAGGAAATTTGCACTGAAACGGACAACACGCACGGTCACTTCCACAAAGACCTGTTGCCCTTACAGCAACCTGGGCATGGTTATATTGCGGTGGCCAGACAGGACGCTCCTCGAGACGAAGGTCCTTTGGGCCATACAAGACAGCAGCGTGCTGAGTGTGGACTTGTGCAGGGGACATTGAAAAACTTGGAAGGGGGGTGAAAATGGTGAATTAAAACCATTCAGATAGTCTTATAGGGTTTGAAGAAGAACGATCTCGTGAGGAGTCTCGCCGGCACGAAAGGTGCCCGCTCAAACGGGGGACATCTCTTAGATTTGGCCGGTCCGTAATCCGAACTGTACCAACGCACGATGACATAAACCTGTCACAGTTTGTCACACCCCCATCATGCTTCCCGTCAGACGCAAACTCCCGATTCTATTCCTCAATTTTATTATACCCTGATTTGGACACGCACCTTTTGTGGAACTGCCGAGTCCAGATTCCCTGCATTTTTTGTTGTTGTTGTTGTCGTCGTTATTTTCGTTATAAAATGGATGTCGAAGAAATATTTCTTTAACCGGAACTTCGGTCCTTCTCCCGATCAGCCGGGTAGATCAGACTAACTCTTGTAGTGCAGGGAAGCCCAGTCCCACTGAATTTAAGCACGCCTTCTGGGTGCGACCTTTACGCTACCTCATGGATCCCACACCAGCCGTTCCGTCGCCCAAGCTGTTCGATCTCTCTGGCCAGAATGTGCTCATCACCGGTGCTACTAGGGGTAACGTACTTATTGCTCCGTTGATTCTGCGTAAATGACCGGTGACCCGTTTCTTCGTCCCCGTTTATGCACTATGATGTGGTTCTCAAATTTACCAATCAAGGCATAGGTGCTGCGTGCGCCATAGCATTGGCCCAAGCGGGTGCTTCTATTTGTCTTGTCCAGAGGCAACCCCCTTTGGGCAGTGAACCGAACACGGCGACAGCAGATGCCATACGCGCTTTCAGAGGGAACGCGCAGATCGTCCATTGCGACCTAGCCGACACGGACGCAGTCCAAGAACTCTTCACAAAGGCACTCGAGGTCATGGGTGGAAATATACATGCTCTCATCAACTGCGCTGGCATACAGCGGAGATCACCAAGCGTCAGTTTCTCAGAGAGAGATTGGGACGATGTGCGTTATCTCTTCACATTGTTTCCGTGTTTAATCTCGTTTTCCCGTCTCTCGTTTGATTGAATTCTCTAACCCTGTTTGACTAATTGGCTTCTTAGGTTTTGAATATCAACCTTAAATCAGCCTGGCTACTTTCACAGGCAGCTGGCCGCCATATGGTCCCTCTGCGGAGAGGAAAGATAATTAACATTTGTTCCCTCATGACCTTTCAAGGTGGTCTCTCAGTCCCTGCGTATGCCTCTGCAAAAGGGGCACTTGGGCAGCTGACCAAAGCTCTCAGCAATGAATGGAGCCAACACAACGTCCAGGTTAATGGCATATGCCCAGGCTACATTACCACAGACATGTGAGCTATCTTTGATATCTCGGTTTTGAGAGCAGACATGGGCGGGTATTATCCCGTGACATGCCGTTCCAGCCGATTCACAGATTGGTGGAATTGGGGCTCTCGGTGTCAAACAACCAGAAAACTTGCTTATCTTTTGGACACGGGGCAACTTGATTACCTTTCTGCTAAATGGTTTCCCTTCCTAGGAACGAGCGGCTTTTGGCGGACGAAGCGCGATTCAGGCAGATCTCGGAGCGAATTCCGGCCGGGAGGTGGGGCGACCCCAAAGATTTTGCGGGACCCGTCGTTTTTCTCGCAAGTAGCGCGAGTCAATATGTCTGTGGAGAGCTCCTGCTTGTGGATGGTGTGAGTTACTCTATTTACTCTTTTCTCAGCGATAAATCAAAGTTACATCATCAGGGATGGATGGGTCGATGATCTGATGCATATCGAAATCACAACCGCGTGTGCTTCGCGCGAAAAAGGACTTTTAACCTGTTGCAGTACTTAATGAACACGACTCGGACTGATGCGAAATACCCTTCTTGACGTACATGATCTTATCTTTCCGCGCTCGCTTGAATCCGTAAAGACGGTCAGATGCGGCAAACAAATCAAATTGTCCAAATGGGATAACTCTTATACTCGTAATGGTCTAGTCAGGGTGAATGGAGCTACAATGTTCATGTTTGGCTTGGACGCTCAATCGGTTACCAACCTTCAGCAGTTAGAGTCGAGTACTGGCTACGCTGACCAAGGAGAGCCTAATCTGGTTTTGAGCGCTTACCGGGCTTCAGGGTGGGGTTTTTTCAGCACGGCCCGCGCATTCCGGGTGAGAGAACTATGTTGACGAATGCACATGGACCACCCAAATTGATGGTGGTGCTGACCATCGAGCGAACGGATTGATTGGATCAGTCAAGGTAACCTTGCGGCGGCGCTGCCAGTCGAGCAACTACCAAGTCAGCTCGACTGCCTCGAATAATGCATGGAGCCATCTCGAGTTCTCCGTAATGGACCACGGCCCTCCCTCAACACGCGGGAGTGTTGATATAATATTAGTTGCTTCTCGGATGCTCTGCTATACTTACCTGGTGGAGATTTGATTTGATTTCGATCGGGCAGTGTGAGACGGTCCGTAGTTCTTCAAGGTCCACGTCGGGAATAACAAGCGAAGCTCGTTACCACTCGAATGGATGAAGCATGGACGTATAACGTCCACGTCGTTGGCATGACCAGAACGACGGTGTTGTGCTAGGAGAAACTGAACATTCTAGTATCGAGTTGGTAGTCTGAAAAGCACGTATTGCGTCGCTTTGCGTAGTCTCATGGTAGTATGCATCATGTGGTCATACCTAGCCACTCGGTCACACAGTGCTAGCCGAGCGTTTTTCCATGGTACTATTAGTATCAGCGAGATAAATGGAATATGACGGACACGTAGCAGGTCACTTGTTGCTCACCAGAGCAACCTTAATCTCAATGTTGTGGAAGACAGGTTGTATGTCGTCCAAATGGGGATCAGCGAGTGCCCTAAACCTCGGTTGACAGCTGTTCCCCACTGTAGAAAGGTGACAAGAATTCGGAGTATTTACTGACGGATAGGAGATACGAGCAACAAAAGCTGCGAGTCGTCGTGAGTCCGTCATATATTTCGTGATCTGGTGTGGGACCCAGTGCGCCGAAGGGAATCAAGTGTTCAGAGGACCACATGGAACGTGACTTCGAAGGTGGCCCACCGTGTTCGGCTCAAGAGCACAACATGGGAATGTATTGGAGAGAACATTCTTGGTTAACTCTGCGACAATGTGACCGTACCAAGTAAACCTTCAGTGTTTCGATATTACCCGACATAGTATTCTGTCGCAAAACCCTAGTTGTTTTGTTATGACAGCTCGGCGTCGTGCGTTCCAATCGGCGGGACTGTTGTTAGTAAGTAGGTTATCCCCGGTACAATTTGTGAAATATGCTTTCGCTCAAATTAGTTTGACCCATCAAAATCAAACTCACCAATGCCACTGGGTGGGCGCAAGTCCTGATTCTACACGTGTTTGTGGCAGACACCCCCATCACCTGACACCTGGAGTATCATATGTGTCCTGCATTGGTGGGCTCATTTACATGGCTGACCAATTGTGCAAGGGTGGCATGTGCACTAAAGCTGTCAGCGGACGGCTCCAGATAGTGACTGGCAAGCGACCGAAAAAAGTAACCGCGAGGACGAACAGCGATACATGCTGTCGCAGAGGTGCGATCCACTGCCACGGGACACTGACAGTGCAAAAATGCTGGGAAATGCGTCCACGCTGAGCTGCAATGGTGGGCTGATTGCCCTCCGAACTGTGGCGGCGTCCGAAACCCCTCGTCAGTTGACCCTACACTTTTTTAAAGGAAGTGGGAAGTTAGAACAATGACCGCCACCTTCGCGAATGCGTGTGGAAGTCATCATTGAATAAGTAGTAATGGATACTTGAATCGAGCACCTGTCGTTGCGAGAACTGTATTTACCTGGACGCCATCACCCCGTAGTCTGAGATGCGAAGGTTGAATATTGAATGTTGGATGGCAATTCATTCGGACCAGTCGGCACAGTTGCAACGAAATATAGTGAGTTCTCTAACTTTGCGGTAGCCGGATGTGACCCGGAAAACATGTGATCCTGCTGATCCGATGTCATCCGGTCGGCACAGTCAGTGAGTGGCTGCCGACTCATTCTGAACGAATGCTAAGCCTAAGGTGCCATATTGTTATTATTTCTGCAGATCTAACGCCATACAGCCAAGCGTTATATCACTGTCACCCGTCCGTTTGGGAATACGGCGGCTGTAGTATAACCATTCGCAGTGTTCGCTGTTATCTAGGCAAGGAGATTGCCAGTCTACCGCAGCACGAGATTGGAAAGTGTGGCCCCCTTGCCAGGAAACCTGAACCCCGCTCCAAACTGATCCGGAACAAGGCAGTAAGCGGGCTCTAGGCTCCACTTAACCTCTGACCGGAGGAGTTCTCGAGAATCGACGGCACTTCAAGTAGCGGCGGCAGGAACTGGTCATCCGATTTCCAACAACTCCAGGGTCATGCAGTCATGCTTAGTCCTTGTGTTTGCCAACATGGGATAAGTATTTCACCTCTTACCTCTCCGTTATCTTGGCTCCTGATTTATCAAAGGGTTTACTCCCCCCCTCATCTTTGGCTGTAATGCGGGGGTAGCTGTCTGAGTGGGATCCTTCGGTCAGTAAAGCTTGATATCACAGCTCATCATGTCTGTTTTCAGTATTAATAAATTCCTCACCCACGCTTATACGTGCAGTCTAAGCTGGTGCAAATCGATTGCAGCCACGTATTTCCGCTTGACAGGTGTACCTTGCGACGACGAATATATCATCGTCATGGAATCAGACACCCAGAGTCCACAACTTTTAAAACACAATTGTCGATTGACTGATACGGATGAGACAGGTGGGATATGGAAGATGACAAGGATTGAGAGTTCCATGTAAATCGAGGCGGACCGACTGCCGTCCTGTCCGGGCCTGTGGTAACACACGCTGCATGCGTTTCATGAGGCGTGTTGAACGTTAGGCCGACCAAACGGTAAACACTTTTCTCGATTTTGTGCTAATAGCTCGTCAAGCCTCATGGTTCTCCCTGGAATAGACCGATCTCCCCTAGAGTCTCTCTTCCCGTAGCGGTAATTCGCTACTTCCGACGAGCTTGTATCTCCGGTCGGTTCGATGGAACGCAGCTGGAGATGATGATGATGATGATGATGACGATGATGATGAAATAGCACTCCCAGTACTAGATCGTGTCTCTGCAGCTGACAGGCTCACCAACCGTAAAGCAAGATTATACTCGCGACCGACTCGTCCCCTAAGTCTGTACACGGGTGTGACAACGCTGGGGAGTCGTACGAGACCGTATTCTGACCCATAAGACCGAAGATTTCTTCACTTTGATTGGGATGATTCGATGAAGCTCGTCTGAACTGGTGGTCATCACTTCTGAAAAGTCACCGATCATGGATACCATGGATACCTGTCGGGCCCTGAAGTAGGCCTGCTAGTAGGACACTCGAATGATCAAGGGTCTCTTCGTCGAATACTGGCATTCCGCCTTATAAAAAGTAAATGGCATCAATCTATGTGATTCCGCATAGTGATCGATGGTTGCGCGTGTCATTCACAAGTTCTTGACGACGGTGGTGCAGCTGGAGCCGACGGTGTGCTGGAATGCATCGTCCGTATTTTCGAGCATGATCTGTGTGGAGCAGCGCGTCTGGATGTATCCAATATACAAAATTTGAAATATGGATTCTTTCCGTCTCGACGGCGTCGACGGCGTCAACCCAATTTTGGGACAGAAAGGAACTCCCCGACCCTCGACAAAGATTCACAGGTAGGCTTGGAGCGAGGATGTTGTATGAGGTTCGTGCTCCTGTCGTGCATTCACCGAGTAGGTTTTATAGTACAGGCAAGAGAACCGCTCCGGGTATGGGGAGGAGTGGGGACTTTCATTTCGGTGGAGCATGAGCGGCGTAGACAATTCGACTAGAAAATAAGTCTTTCTATACTGGAGTGAATGCGCAAGTTCGCCGTTTCCTGTGGCCAATTTCCGTGACGAATTGTAGGGGCATGGCGCGGGATTAAACCTCCAGGAATTTCAAGCACGTCCACGGGATACATTGGACGCTGTCATCCTCAGTCGTTCTCAAGGGCTACTAATCACCATCTGATCTGATCGTTTCTGGCCCATCACGTCAGTCCTGTGACGGTGTTCTTTGCTATTACTTGCCTTGCAGGACTCACTGCTTTGAGTTCTTCTGCATACGAGTAATCTAATTGAGTCGATCATGTAGTGTCCGTCGACCTGTACAGTACTTAGGGCGATGGCGGCGAGTCGTATGTATGAGCTCGGGATCCGAGCAAAGTGGTGATTGATCGTGTTACAAAGTTGGCATGCGGTGCTCGGTTCCGGGGTCTGGTCATGATTCATCCCTGACAGTCTCATTTCGCGTATATTTTGTTGACAACCTGCACGTTCGAGACAGTTCTCAGACGCGTTTCAGTGCCAGCTCACTCTGGTCATCCTGGTATGCCTCAATACCAGTTGCCAATCGCTGCTATTCTAGCAGCTACCAGTGTTGGGAGCCTTCTCGTCTTCTGTCTCACGCGGCCTCAACAACCAAAAATTCACCTTCCTACCTTTGGTGAACAGGACGAGGCTCTACTTCGCGATCCTTTCGACTTGACGCGTCCGGAAGATTTCGTGGATGGCTATCCAATCAACGAAGTAGCTTTCTGGAATAAGGCAGGCACCCACACAACTTGCCTAGTCTTTCCTACTTATTTTCCCATGTCGTAGGTTCGCATCTGGAAATTGTTGGTTTCCGTGCTCTTTGCGGCGATCCTCGTTCTCCAGTCTATAACTCTAGGATGGACCTTTTCCGCCGGGGAGGGCGACAGCAACTTAACCTTTGCCCTGCACGTCGCGTATGCCTTCTATCTCACTGCGCTCGCCGTTCGCGCTGTCTATCAGGATAAAATCGAACCTCACTCCGAATCAATAATTCATCTCGCGGTCTTGACTTTTGTGCCCACGACACTCCTCTTCGCTGTCGCTATCTTGCCAACCTCTCAGCCTCTCAGCCTGTCGATGCTCCAGAGTTTCTCCGCGTTGCTTGGAATTTGGTATACGGTTCTTGTCCTCTATCTCATTGTCACTGTCATCGTATTCACGATCCCCATGGGTCCGCCCCTGCACTACCCGTCCGAGACCCTCTACGCCGATAAGATCATCAAAACTGCAACGAATCATGATGAAAACAACGTCTGCGGTGTTGTCGGAGCTTCCGTCTGGGGTTATCTGCTGTTTAACTACACCACCAAGGTAGTTATGCTAGGCAATACTTCAGAATCTCTCGAGATTGGTGACCTGCCAGTTGTTCCGGCCAACATGCGAGGTACCCACCTATACGCTGCTATGCGACGCACCATACGCACCGTCAAATGGAGCCTCCGTTGGTGGCGCCCCCGTGTAGGGTCCGGCTGGGAGCTCGCATATAGACTTCTCAGAGTCAACACCCAGCCTCTCACCACATTGGTTTTGTTGGCCGCTGTCTCGGCTTGCCTGTTCTACACACCACCGTTGTTCCTGAGACAAATGGTTTTGTATCTAGAGTCAGACCCCAACCGAGAGGATCGCAAATGGGGCTGGTTCTATCTTGCGGGCATGGTATTTTCAAATGCGTTCGTCGACATTAGTAAGACACATTTATGAGCCCACGATGACATGTTAATTACTGACAATCGTGTCAAGTTACTGGGCAACTCTGGTCTGTTGCCACGACCACCGTCCAAGTTCGTCTGAGGATCCAATTGAACACAACTCTATTCGGCAAGACTCTTGTACGCAAGGACGTCGCGTCCTCCTCCGGCGCTGCGGACACGTCTAAGGATGGCGACAAGGACAATGGCAAAGATAGCAAGGCCGATGAAAATGACTTTTCGAGTAAGGCACAGATCATGACGCTTATGACGACAGACGTCGATCGCGTCAGTGACTTCTCGTGGCACATGTTCACGCTGGTTGGTACGGACCCATTCCTATTATTACTGGGCGCTTGCATTGTCACTAACGCGGCCGCATAGATTCACCGATTGAAATTGTCATCGGCACCTGGTTCCTTTACGATCTACTTGGCGTGTCGTGTTTCGTTGGGCTTGCTGCAATCTGCCTGTTTTTGCCTTTGAACCATTACGGTGGCAAGGTTGTAGTCAACGCCCAAGAGAACTTGATGAAAACGCGTGACGAGCGCGTGGCTTTAATGAATGAGGTACGTGAGATTGTTGAAAGCCAACCGTGTTCCTTTTGTGATGCAGGAAATTCAGATTCTGGGTGCGATCCGTATGCTCAAGGTGACAAAGCTTCGATCCACGATAATGCGTAGAACTGACACCCGTATTAGTTCATGGCCTGGGAACGCAGTTTCGAGAAAAGGGTATTAAAAGTTCGAGAGAGAGAGCTGAAATATCAAAAATTGAGTTATATGATCGAGCTGTTATTCAATGTGCTATGGTATCATCCTCTCGTTTCGTCCCGAGGTCAATTCTGACGGTTGTGCCACAGGGATGGCTCACCAATTCTGGTCACTATAATCTCGTTCTGGCATTTTGCAGTTGTTCGTGGGCAGACACTAACTCCTTCGATTGCATTTACTTCTGTAAGTCACCTTGCATTATTGAGCCACGAGCTGACTGATCGCTGTTGGTATTAGATTCTTGGTGAGTAATAATTTTTGTATTTCTCTTAAATCTCTGATATTTCGTCAAGTCTTCAACGAGATGAAGTTTGCATTGAATGCCCTTCCAGAAACATTCATCAACATGCTCCAAGTGAGATAAAAGGACGCCCCACCGTCCAGTCAACTGAACAATGATCTTTTTAGGGTTTCGTCTCTCTCCGCCGTATTGAAAAGTATCTCCATAGTGCAGAGGTCAAACCGGTTCCTCCCCTAAACATGCAGTCCAAACAGATCGCACTCCAAAACGCGACAATCACTTGGCCCCAGGACCGCCTTCACCAAAGTGGCAGCGCCACACCATCCGCTGCGGATACTCCCAGGGCTAAATTCATATTACTTGATCTTGCTTTGTCTTTCCCTGAAGGCGAGTTGTCTTTAGTATGCGGGAAACTTGGAAGTGGAAAGACACTGCTGTTATTGGGTACGCGGCACTACAAAGCTGGCCTTTGAGTGGTTCTGACGTGTCACTTGTTCAGCACTTCTCGGCGAAGCAGATGTTCTGACTGGTCAAGTGGTATGTCCCAGGTCTCCGCCTGATGTCCTTGCAAGTTTTTCGGAAAAAGTTGCCTCCCCTGAAGACTGGGTCGTCGATGGTGTCTGCGCGTATGTCCCTCAGGTAAGTTATGTCCCTTTTCACAGGAAAAACGATTAATATCACATCCCTAGACTGCATGGCTTCGGAATGCCTCCATCAAAGGTAACTTGGGGCGTCACATATTGATCGGGCTGAATGCTAATTTATCTGAAGACAACATCCTTTTCAATCTTCCCTGTGATGAAGAACGATACAAGAAGACCCTCAAAGCATGTGCACTTGAGAGTGATCTTCTCATTCTCGAGGACGGAGACGAGTCCGAAATTGGTGAACGTGGTGTAGGTTTGTGTTTATCGTCCGATATAGCATGCTTAGATAGATATTTTGGAAGGTTAACTTGTCCGGAGGTCAGAAAGCTCGAGGTAAGCCCGTTGTCATATCCCGCTATATTCAAGTTTTGATGGCATTTCTGCAGTTTCACTGGCTCGTGCGGTATACTCTCGAGCATCCATCCTGCTTCTCGACGATGTTCTGTCCGCGGTCGATGCTCACACAGCGCACCACCTTTACAACGAATGTTTGAAAGGCGAGCTAGTACGCGGACGAACGGTCATCTTGGTTTCTCACCACGTCCAGCTGTGTGCCCCTGGTGCCAGCTATGTCGTTGCTCTTGACAACGGACGCGTAGCATTCCAGGGCGACCGCGATTCATTCATTGCCTCGCCTGTTATGGCGACTCTCGTGCACGCCAACACAGGCGAAGCAGATGAGAAAGATGTACCGGGTCCTGTCGCCGAGGTCCCAAACCAGGATGAAACAGAGGAAGCCATATCCCCAGCAGAGACTGAACCGATCTCCGAGACGAGTTCCACTGCTGTCACGATTGAAGAAAGCAAGCCAGAACCAGAGAAGAAAAAATCCCCGCGCAAGTTGATTGAGGAAGAGAAGCGCGCGGTTGGCCATATCGGTCGGGATATTTGGGAGACGTACATCAAAGCCTGTGGGGGGTACAAATACTGGATCATCTTTGGCCTTTCCCTTCTAATCGGAGCATTGAGTCCGGTTGTGGAGAATTGGTGGCTAAAGTAGGTTTGAACCTGCAGGTCGAGGTGACTTTTGTGATGCTGATATCCTTCATCAGGACGTGGTCTGGCGCTGATCCTGCCGAAGCCGAGCGCAATGGGCCAGTGTATTACATCGTTGTCTATGCTGCGGTATGAGGTTTACAATTCATGCTGAAGCGTATTCTGATACAAGTTATAGGTCACAATTTTTGGTAAGTACTGGGATATATGGGCCTTCACCAATTAATACGTCAATCCCAGGGCTCTTCCTGAACGTGTTCCGATTCTATATTCTCTGTGGGTCGTGTTTATCGGTGACAATGCTCCAATGCTGACTGGATTGCGTGCAGACACCGGTTCTATCAATGCATCGACCATCCTCTACAAGAGTGCGAGCATTATCCCGAGGATCTCACTCTTTACTCACGCGGATGACAGGGTTGCTGGAAACTGTTCTATTCGCCAATGTTCGCTTCCATGATACTGTGTCCCGTGGCCGTCTTCTGAACCGATTTGGGAAGGATTTCGAGGGTATGACACTTTTCCATGTTCTGGAATGCTTATCGTATTCGTTTTTGTCTAGGAATCGACAGTTCTATGTCTGACAACTTTGGACGTAGCATTGTCTATGGTTTGGCGGCGACGACCATCATTATCACGATTAGCGTCGTCGGCGGCCTCCCTTTCATTATTTCGGCCTTGGTCCTCAGCTGTCTCTACTATAACGGTGAGGAATCTTGGTGTCCTGATAGTCACCCAAAGTGATGGACCCCCCCAGTGGCCAAGGTGTACGGTCAGACAGCACGAGATATGAGACGTCTTGGTAGGGGCTTCACGGCTTTGTTCTAATCTGACATCTAATCCGACAATTTGCAGACTCCGTGACCCGGTCGCCATTGTACTCGATCTATGGTGAGACCATTGCCGGTGTTGCGATCTTACGTGCCTTTGGGGCGTCGTCGAAGTTCTTGCGTGACATGATCCGCTGTGTTGATACCGTGAGTGATTCGTCGATGACTGCATTCGATGCCCATTTACGTTTTCTCTACGCTCAGAACGCAAACCCATATTACTGGATGTGGGGAGGTGGGTACTGGTATGCTTGGAGAACGACCAGAATTGCTGACGATATTCTCAAGTAAATCGCTGGCTTTCGATGCGCTTTAATTTGCTGTCGAGTCTTGTAGTCGGCTTGACTGGTGCGGTTGCAGTGTTTTATCCGAGCATATCTGCAGCCTTGGCTGGATTTGCTCTGTCCTTTGCTTCCAGCATAACCCACAATGTGCGTCAATTTTCTAGTCGGGTTGTGCAGTTATGACTGATCATGTCGTTCGCTGTAGCTCTTGTTCCTTGTGCGACGCTTCGTCGCACTCGAACAATCCATGGTTAGCATTGCAGACCTTCATCTTGATGACATGTATTGACATCAGACAAGGTTGCTCTTGAGCGTGTCAAGGAATACTCTGAGCTAAAACGTGAACCACCCGAGTTCGTGGAGCCCCGGCCTGATGCGTCTTGGCCAGAGAATGGTCACATCAAATGCGAGGACCTGGTCATCCGATATGCTGTGCGTCTGCCTTTCTTTGTCAGATAACAGTGACGAAATTCTGTTTCAAGCCTGAACTTCCCAACGTACTGCACCATCTGAACTTTGAGATACAACCTGGTGAAAAGGTACAACAGCGTCATGCACAACAGCCAGCGCGCTTCTTGCTGATTCCGTGGAATGTAGGTTGGTATACTAGGAAGAACCGGTTCTGGAAAGAGTACACTCGCGCTCTCGTTCTTCCGATTCGTAGAGGCGACGGAAGGAAAGATCGTTATCGATGGCGTCGACATTTCGCAGATTGGTTTGACTGACTTGCGAAGCAAAATCACGATCATACCTCGTGAGTCCCATGGGATCTTAACCCGCATTGAATTCGCACGTTAACCTTTTGTGCAGAGGACCCTACGATTTTGAGTGGAACGTTGCGGTCTACCTTGGATGTTTTCAACGAGTATGAAGACGCGGACATTGTGGGTGACATTATTATTGTCATCTTTCACTGCAGAGGCTGAATATCTCTATCAAAGTTTGAAGCCCTCCGTCGCGTGCATTTGATACCCTCTGAAGACGTTCCTGAAGAGACACCAGAGACGATCAACGTCAACGTTTTCCGAAACCTCGATTCTCCCGTTTCTGAAGGTGGTGATAACTTCTCGACTGGGTGCGTATTTCATTGGTTCCAGAATCCCCGTCCTCCCCTCATAGCTCATTGTTGGCAAACTCAGCGAAAAGCAGCTTCTTTGCATGGCCAGAGCGATCCTGAAACGTTCCAAGGTGCTGGTCATGGACGAAGTAGGTGCTTTAGTCGGTATGCAAGAGCATCGAGGGTCTGATATGGCTGTTCACCCAGGCGACTGCAAGCGTCGATTATGCGACCGACGAGCTTATCAGCAAAACTATCCGACAGTGAGTTCATTCATTCTTGTGTTTGGGCTTCATTGCGACTAAACACTCGATGCCAGTGAATTTGCCTCTAGCACGATACTCACTATTGCACATCGACTTCGTACTGTCATTGATTATGATCGCGTAAGTCATCCGTGGACAGAGTTTTCCTTTCAATTAACCGGTAAATTGCAGGTGATACTCCTCGATGAAGGTCGCATCGTAGAGTTTGATCGCCCAGCGACCCTCTTGGCGGACTCCAATTCTCGATTCCATTCTCTGTGCAAAGCGACTGGTCATAATGAGTTTTCCGTACTAAAGAAGTTGGCAAGCGCCTAGAAACCAAATGCCCTGTTGTACTGTACATACGTCACATTTCAGAACCTAGAAATCTATAAACTCAAAAGAAAAAACGAATAGTGGGATTAATTCATCGGATAAGCGTTTCTCCTTTCACTGAGGATTCCACATCTTCTTTTGAACAAATTCAAGCAGTTCTTCGTCTGTCAGTTTCCTGAGGTCCGACGAACGATCGACATCCTGGAAATGATGATCAGTTTGCGGATATTAAGTGTATGACTGGACTAGCAACTAACCGCCGCTTGTGCAGCGCGAATGACGCGAACTGCAATGTGTGCACTGATCTCGCGGATACGCTGGATGCGAGGGTAGATGAGCTCCAATGCACGCTCGTCCCAGGAAAGGGTGTTCGCAAGTCCAGTCGCCGATGCTTCGACCATGCTATCCGTCACGGATGACGCGCGACAGAGGATCGAGCCCAGTCCAAGACCTAGTCCACGGCAATCGTCAAGCACCGCTTGAATACACAGAACGCCGACAGTGACGTACCCGGGAAGATGTACATATTGTTCCCCTGACCGGGTTCCCACCTTCTCCCACCAAAGTTCTCCGTGGGAAAAGGTGACCCAGAAGCAAACAGCACGCTACCACCACTAGCTCGGAGAGCCTCGGAGAAAGTACATTCCGAAAGCTGTACAGGATTCGAAAGAGGGAAGACGATCGGCCGTGGGGTCTGTGAGGCCATACGGCGGATGACCGCTTCGGAGAAGGCCCCCTTGATGGTTGAGAGACCCATGAGCGCCGTGGGCTTCACATAGTGGACTATTTCGAGCAGGTCTGTCATGGGTGGACCTGAGTAATCTTTTCTGGAGAAGACTGATAATTACGAGTAACATGACTGTAAGTTGGATATGCTGTCCCAAGCCAGCGTGATGACCTGCCTTTCTTATATTCTGCGACATTGTCACGGCCGTCGTAGATGAGACCCTTGGAGTCGACAAGCCAGATGTGGCTACGAGCTTCTTCTTCGCTCGTGCCATTGAGAGTAAAGAAGCTAAGCAACTGAGTAGCCACTCCAACGCCAGCGGAACCGGCCCCATAGAAGAGAATACGATGCTCATGAGGCTGAAGAGGGGAAAGGCGTGAGGCTGAGAGAAATCCTGCCAACACAACTGCACCCGTGCCTTGAATGTCGTCGTTGAATGAGGGGGAACGGTTCCTGAAGCGGGAGAGGAAAGAGAAGGCATGATCAGTGGAGAAATCCTGCCATGTTCGGCATCAGTACCATCCGTCCGAGGATAATCGGTTGGGGCGTGTACATGGTACCCACCTCGAATTGGATCAAGAGTTTAGGGTACACACGAGATATTTCGGTCATGAATTCTTCCATGAACTCGTCGTACTCGGCCTCCGAAGCACGCTTTTGGCGAAGACCCAAGTATAATGGATCGTCTAGGAAGGTTTGGTTGTTAGTCCCCAGATCGAGAGTGATTGGGAGCGTGGAGGAAGGGCGGATGCTGAAGTGGCATTAGGGTAAGAAGTGGAAATGCAGTAGATAGCTTGAGGGAATAGTTACCCAGCACCGGCAACATAAAGCGACAGTTTGCCAATCGCGATGGGCATTCCATTCAATCCAAGGTCGCCCAGACCAAGGATACGGGAACCTATAGGGATCGTTCAGCCCTACCGAGTTTGAATGATGGGATGAACTTTCCATCTGTCACGACGCTGATGCGTGCCTCATTTATGGCTGGCCAATTGCGGAGGATAGATCCAATCTTGCCTTTGTCTTTAACGGAGATGAACTGTTGGGTGCTCAATAGAAAGATAAGATGCTGATAGATCGCTACGTACAAGGCCTTCGGGCCTCCTGAAATTCTGAGAATATTGCAAGCAGGCATCTCCGACGGTTGGGGTGTAGATGATGGGTGTGATCTCCTGTGAGGATTATTAGCACAGGGAAATGTCGTTCACTCCAGTACAAACACTTATATTGGCCACACAGAGATGGTAAAATGCATCCACATCGGCGTCTTTCAATTGAGAGAGGAAGATGTATTTTTCAATGTTGCTCGTCTTGGAGCGCAGTTGCAACAAGACACGTTGGTGGTGGATATCCCGAGAGAACGCAGGGGGGAGAAGACCCTCGGCGGGCGGCGGCGTCGCTATAGTGTCGCGTCGATGAAGAGGCTACATATGTCCAGGCTCTACTTACGTTGTGCTTCTAATCTGAGCCTTTGAAGGCCATCTGCTGCAGACCAGTATGGGGTGAGTACGATGGTCATGGTAGTAGGGGTGGAGACTGAGAACCGGATCGGAAGAAGTGATGTACGGATAGGAAACTTGTACTCGACGGAGAAAGTCGGGAAACAGAATGGCGGAAGAGAGGTTGAATATATATCTGCATACCAATCAAGTAGCGCATCAAATCATGACGACACGATCAGTGAGAAGCTGTCCTACAAACCTGGCTGCAGAGAAGCATCTTGAGAACGGACTCAGCAAGGGTCGCGGCATCACAAAAATTGTAAATTTGTGAGATTACAATAGATAGTAATATTTTCTATTATCACTGCTATGGACTGGTTTGGCATATCAGATTTCAGTCACCCATATCATGGAATCTCAATTAGTTGCTTTTCCGAACCGGAAGCAGACTTTTCACGCAAGTGCTCTCTTTCTGATATCTCCCGATAACGGGTTATATTGATGCTTACTAGAGAAGCATCAGCAAAAGTGTAATATCAGCTGCCAGCATCAGCCTGCTAATCATTATTCTAATTAGTACACTCACAGTACACTTCTTATCCTAATCTAAATGTTACATCTATTAGTATGATTTTGTACACTTTTTGATACACTCTTAAATGGGAAGATGAAATTATAAATATGTTGAGCAGCCAGAACTGAACTCGGGACTCATGTCTTCCGAAAATGGTAACATTCCGGTACAATGACCGTTACACTATAGCATCTTTTATAATTGGTAGCATTAGATGTATATGGCTACATCTTTGACCTTGGGTAGTTTACTACACTTTTTAGTCTGCTTTTACTACACTTTTACTACACCTGTACTACACTTTTTTGTAGATCTGTGAGTCTACCCCTGTGGTCACTGGTGCATTTGCCTTTCACATGCATCTGCTCGGAGAAGCCAATATCTTTTATTATCAGAACTTGGATGACTACAAGTGACTATGATATTACAATACATCAGGGGTGTGGTGAACCTTAGATTTCGTGATAGCTCCTGACATAAGCAAACAGTCGCGATTGACTATTCTCACGTGCTGTCAGGGAATCTCAGCTATATTATGCAATATCACAATTTTGCAATTTTTGTGATTTGAACTTGACCTCTCAGCGATTCACGCAGCCAGCAAAGCGCTGAGAACGACAGACCGTGACTCCGCGCACGTGATTATCGTCACGCGTATATTGTCACGTACGCGACACTTTGTCTCCAAGTCGACCATGTCGTCTACAACGGATGATGCCAACACCTCACCAGAGGTCATGTTACAGTTTTACAGGATGCTCTATCCATTCAAGTCCATATTCACCTGGTTGAACCACGAGCACGTCCCAACCAAGCTCTTCACTCATCGCGAGTTTGCATTCACCCTCCAGGGAGACGTGTATCTCCGATATCACTCCTTCAACACCGCGGAAGATCTAAAAAAGCAGGTCCTAGCACTCAACCCGACTCGTTTCGAGATCGGTCCTGTCTACTCCGCCAAAGTGCGCGTTCTCCTTGGTCGCAGAGAAATTCGCAACTGATGATCGAGTCTCAGCCCCGCGACAAAAAAACCGTTCGCCCTTCTGCATTCACCCCGCAGAGACGTGAGCTTGTGTTTGATATTGATATGACCGATTACGACGGCGTTCGCACCTGTTGCTCCGCCGCAGACATATGTTCTCGTTGTTGGGGCTTCATCGCAGCCGCGGTCAAAGTCCTACATTCCTCCCTTATCGACCAATTTGGCTTCCGTCATCTTCTGTGGGTCTATTCTGGCCGGAGAGGGATACATTTGTGGATAAGCGATCCACAGGCTATGGATCTGACAGATGACCAACGGAGAGCTCTCGTCAGTGCATTGACAGTGGTCGAGGGTGGGAAAGAGATGGCGAAGAAAGTAAATGTCCGGATCAGCAACAAACCACTTCCTCCATCGCTGTGGGGGGCTCTGTCTATCCTCCGTACGTTGTTCAATCCGCTGATCCTCGACGATCAAGATTGTTTTGGCCCTGAAGAGGGTTGGGAGACGCTGCTCCAGCTAATTCCAGACCGGGGCATTGTCGACAAGCTTCGCACGGAATGGTCGAAAGACCCTGGTAAGCCTTCTATGCAAAAGTGGAATGAGCTCGGCACACTTGTCAACAAGATCGAAGTCACGGAGCGCGTGAGCCAATTCAAGTCTTTTTCCTTCCCTCTGTCTGACGAGTTGCTTGGTGTTTAGCAACGTCTCATCTTTACATTGGAAGATATTATCCTGCAATACACCTATCCTCGTTTAGATGCCGAAGTCTCCAAGCACCGAAATCACTTGCTCAAGGCACCATTTTGTGTCCATCCCAAAACAGGGCGTGTCTGCGTACCCGTAGACCCAGCGAATATCGACCGGTTCGATCCACGTGATGTCCCAACAGTTGCTCAGTTACTCCGGGAACTGGACGTCGCGGGAGAGGGTGCCGACTGGGAGAAGACGAGCTTGAAGCCATATGTTGAGATGCTGGATAGACACACGATCGCTCTCATGGAGGATGTAAGGAAGACGAGACGAGCGAACTACAATGGTGAGTCGGATGACCACTTTAGTTAGGTTGTGTGCCCTGACTGATGTGTGTTGGGCAGATGGTGGATGGTGATTAGTCTGGTGACCAGCCCGAGAATGAGGCGATGGTGATACAGTTTGCGCCCAAGCGTTTTGCCGTCAGAGTTTGATGTAACTTGGGGGGGTTAATTACCTGATATGTAATGCTGTCCCCTGCCAAGACTGACCAATTGGAACAGGCGTAAAACAGATCAACGCATTAATAACTTACTGTATTGTTGTCCCAGCCAAAGTTGTCTTGATGCAACTACTTTCCCCGAGAAAACTCACCGTGGCTAGACATTGACGACCATGTCCACCACGCAGCCCCAAGTGGCCCCATCGTCGACGGCGCCCTCGCCGTCGACGACGAGCCCAGCGACCAGCTCTCTCAGTAATACCTCAACCCTGCTATTTGGCTTCCTTGTCAGTGCCCTGTCAATCTTTGCCATCTTCATGGTGTCTGCTACTATTTGGAGTCGCCTCGTCACCCGACGCCGCGCTATAGATGCCATGTTGGCAATAAATCCTCCTAGATATCCACAACGGCTTCATCGACCCACAATGTGGGATGTTTGGGGCATGCCTGATAAGCAGCCGCCTCCATGGCTGGATGTTAAAGTACGCAAATCTCACGGGTGCGACCCTGACCCCTTTCAACTAATTTTTCTGTTGACAGCCAGTGGCAGCTCAAAAATGCGATTGTCCTGCAAGTTCACCTCGGACTACGCAGACTGAACAGACCATATCATCCTGGAGACATCATCCTCTTTTGCATCGACTGCCGCCTGAAATCACCTATCTGTTCGACCCACCAAGACTCCAAGCATCCTCTGTACCGAGAGATATCAACATATCTCCAGTTGAACTCTCGCATGGATCGGATATCCAGGTTTCATTACTGATCTCCATGCCTCACGCGCCGCAACCGACGCAAGCAGGGAATCACGAGCATCGCCAAAGGCTGCATGAAATGGTTTTTGCGACGGCAAACGTTCTTTATCGTGACCCCGCGCCGTCGTAGGATCATTGTCTTGTCTACGTATTCCAACATGTATTTGAGGTTTCATTCCACTTGTAATACTTCAACGTACTGACTTTGTTAATCCTTCCTTCTTTCTGGGGGTTCGGGACTTGAGCCAAAGACCTTACTAGCTCGTTGAAGTTGTGGTACATTCGAGCAATCAAGCGATACTGACAGACTAGTAACTTACCACGCACGAATGCAATATGGCGATTTTTTATCATTCCTGACCCCACCCGCACATCGCAGCCATCTCCTATGACTGAGCAACTCCACAGGAAGATGGACAGGATGACTTGGCCTGTCGGGGCTGTAACCTGTCCCTCTAGGCGACTTGATTCCATTGGCACCATTGCTCGCATTGTTCTTGTTCTCATTTTTCACACAGATGTTCACTTGTTGCTCCCGCCCATATGAAATCTGATCAAGCGCTCAGTACCGCTTTCCCCATTGCTGCCGCTATTGTACAAGTTTTGGTGGTGTCCTTGCTCAATGTGCCGTGATTAAATGTATGACACGTTGATGCCGTCTGGGCCTCTGTCTCTCATTTCTGCTATAGGTGACTGACTTTGACCGGGTTCACACACCCGCCTCATGCTCAGGCTCCGATGCGCGCAATTTACAGCAAGTCGGAACCTGCTTACGCGTGTTTCTTGCAAGCGCCTCGTGTGCTCCCTACTATAGTCTGAAATGAATATTGGATGGCGGGTGGCGGGCGCTCGCCCGTTTTAGGACTGATATCTTCCACGAGTCGGGACTCTTCCTGCTACTCAGGGGACATGCCATCATGCATAGGGTCCTCTCAAAGGCAAGTGTCAATCGAGCGAACGGCTCCAATGACATTCGCCGTATTCTTGTGTCTCAGGCTCCGCCGAACGGGGGCACATTCGTCATACCCGTCGCTGCATAAAGGCTGAGGTCGGTGGAGCATCCATTCGATATCTCCGCTCACAACTAGTTCACTACCACCCCTACCCTGCATTCCTCGCGCACGATGCAGTACCACCCAATGGTCCTCGACCCTCTTGTCACCTCATCTCCCACAGGGACTACAAACTTCCGCCCAGTTTCTGTCGACTGGGACATTCGTCACGCACCTCGCCATGCCGCTCGCGTAGCTGGTCAGGTCATTTCAGCCCACCATCTGAAGAGGCTGGTTATATACCCCGCTATCACGTCTCTCCGCGTCGTCTCCGACCTCCTCTCGGAGGATTGGGTTATCACAGCCTACAACCCTACCGGAGTCACCATCGAGGACGTCCTTACAGCGATACACAGAGGACTCCACGCACCACTCACCCATCTGGAATGGGAATGCATGTTGCCAATGCAGCGCGCTCGCATCGAAGCCATGTTCTACGCACGGTGTGAAGCGTCCCGCGACTTTGAGCGCACTCGCTATGGTGGTGTACGTCGCATGGATTGCCTGCTCCACACCACCGTGTTTGCGGGCTTGTCCTCACTCATGTTTAGGAATAGCCGATGGGAGGTTGTCTTGACGCTCTCCAGGGACTTTAGCGCACATGTCCGCGCTCGAGCCATCTAGAGGGGTAATCGGCGGGCTGGCCCCGCAGTTGCATTACTACATGATTTGCAAATCACTATACAGCATCGTCTCCCACTGCCACTCTCATAGAGTCCGAGACTCTTTAGACATGAACGTGGCAGTCTGGTACCGCATTTTATCATTCGCCGTGCATGATAACGCATGAATATCTTCACTTATGGATATCTTACGATCATATCGCACAGCTATCATCACTCCACTTTGTGGATCAGAAATTTCTAGCCATAGCCATAGCCAGCCTTCGTCGTGTATTCATCTCACAGTTCGCATTCAGTCCTACTTGTTAGAGACATCATTCATGGATCTGTATCAGTTTGCCTCAGCGGATGTATTAATGTCTGACACTGTACCAGTGTATGTATGTGTGAGACAACGGAAAGCACTAACTTATCTCCTTCAAGCTTTCATCCCTTTGAGTTCACACCCAGCCGCATCTCCGGAACGCCGTAGTGGTCCAAATTTTATTCAGCATGTTGATCTCCGACTCAAAGATGGCCGGCACGGCGCGAACTCCAGGTGGACCGGCAACGAAATTACAACGGCTGATGGTTTTCCGAATCCCTTGCGATTCAACGTCCGAATATCTTCACAATACCCCCCCTCATTTTGAGACATACATATTGTCGAGTTACAAGCACAACTTCTCAAAAACTACAGTTGATTTTTTTTGTCCTTCAATCGAGTACATGTATAGCTATCCCTTGTGATTTTTAAAAGGCTGTAAAATATCGGGAATGTGGTGTACTGAAACATTTGCACGAGCTACTTTGCATGAGGCTTCGGTATGATCAGCTGTTAATCGGTGCCGGAACACGCCTCTGCCGCCGCATCAGCCTTCAGTGGTTGATTCGGACGGATGCGGGCCTCAAAAACTCCCAAGGAATTTCAATTTTCAATTTGAAGCCCAAGGGACTTGGAGCCGGTCGGAACTACTCACCGATCGCAGTTCAGTCAAAGGCAAATTTACGAAAAGATTTCATTCATTCACCAGATCGATCTCAGTCCACGGAGAAATCCAAGTCTTGGAGCCGAGATGCGGGGCTGTGAGCGAGGCACGAACGCGCAGCATAGAGTCGAGGGAGGGGGGAAATGAGATCGTAAAGGAGATTGGCAGGTTAGCCAAGGATGACGAGAGGGGTCCTTTCGGTGTTGGGTTCGTGTGTCAAAACGTCCATATGACCTTGCTTGACATGACCAAATAGACATTAAAAATAAAAATAAAAATAATTGTTACTGTTAGTAGAGTACGATAAGAGTTACCCCAGGCTCCTTCCCACCACTGCTGGAGAGGACGAGGGCGATCTACTAGGGCATAATTAGTAGTATAGATTCCCTCGACCTCTCCAGCAGCGGCTGGAAGATAACATTTGTGAACAAGCCTAGTCAGATATGGAGACCACTGGGCAAGCCGAGCCACTGGCCTGGATGAATCGGAGAATCGGAGGGCGAAAATCGAGTATATAAGGAGGAGGCACATGTATTATATAACTACTCGTACCTTTCTCACGAACGGTCATCAGCGTTCGCCTGACCTCAGCGCCACACATAATATATTTGTTTATCCTAGTGCTATAGGACATATTCTCTACAAGATAATCTATGCGACATATCATATATCTCTATTTTTTTGAGGTGCCGCTGTCCAGACCGTGTTGTTCCGTCTGTGGCTAGGCTTGTTATCTTCCAACCGCTGCTGGAGAGGTCGAGGGAATCTATACTAATTATGCCCTAGTAGATCGCCCTCGTCCTCTCCAGCAGTGGTGGGAAGGAGCCTGGCCTATCTCTCGCTTTTTACATTGAACCTGTCCCTTCGTAACGTGTTCGAGTTCGTGAAACATAACCCAAATCATAAATAAAACCCTTACCAAGATACATTCTCACGTTGTAAATAATAATTAGTTACAATTAGATTTCACGCTGGCAATATCATCGCAAGCAAGGCAGCGCCGCCCCCTTGTTGTTAATGGATCAGAGGCGATGGACGGCGTCATAGTGGACAGGTTGTGGCTATAGGATGTTTGGAAACTGTTTGGCTGGTCGTTCCATTGTATCGTAGAATGTACAGCAACGCTACTTGCCTCCTCACGTTCAAGTATCAGCCCCACGCCGACAATCACCCCCGGATCCGCGAGCGCCGAGGACTTTGCGCCCTTCCATCGCCTGGTGTTCTGCCTGCTTGAGGGAATGTAGTGTTCTGAACGCATTACATTTGCACGAGCAGTTTGCACAAGTGGTACGATGATAGTAATTTCTCGGGCGCTACGACGGTTATACAATCGGCGCCGTTACTGTACCTGTCTGTATGGAAGCAACTGGGTGGGCATACCCCTGACTCCGAGCTTAGCAACCGGACCCCCGTTATGCGTTATGTTGCCACTGTTAGCAACCTGGTGGCCGGGATTGGCGTTACGGCGGAACCTTTAGCAACCAGACTCAGACTTGGACTCGGAGTAACAGTATATAGTTATATAGGAATGGACATTCTATGTCATCATTGCAAACACAATGAAAATGGTACAGCCATGAGCGAAATTTTCAGAAAATTAGTACCTGCACTTCGTACTGCTATGGACTTGTAGCTCAACTATGACCTCTCCGACTCACGAAGGCCCATCCTCAGAACTTATCTCACGAATCCATCATCTACAGTGTTTGCTTGAACACCTTCCGAATACCCTGCCTCTCAATCCCGAGGAGTCCAATTATCATTTTGGCCTGGACACGGACTTCATTGACGACGAGGGGGTGTGGTATGCCTTCAACAGGAATCTTATTATCTTCGCACTCACTCCACATGACGACGCCGATGTCCCATCGAGCGCGGTGATTCACGACGCCCTCGGCTTAGACGTAGCTCAGATTCCTGCCGAGGTGGACAGTGTTCCACTTTGTGTTCAAAGGTCCCAATAATTCATTGGAGGCCGCAGGGGAGTATGAGGACATCTGGGCTTTTATTAACTTCGATGAATGCTTGTAATTACTTTTTACCCGCCGTTATGTGTTACGTTGCTATCGTTAGCAACCAAGCTGGCCAAGTTGCGTGACGCCTGAAAAAATTAGCAACCAGCACGCCGTTATGCGTGATTTTTAGCAACGCAACCACCTAGCGTTACGCGTTACGGTTGCTTCCATACAGACAGGTACAGTACTGTAAGTATAATGGACAGACTCGTCCAAAACTCCCGAGGAATTTAATTTTCAATTTCACAGCCCAAGGGACTCCAATGGAGTCGGTCGGAACTACTCACCGAGAAGGCAGTTCAGTCAATTTTATGAAAAAGTCTTGTCCATTCAAAACCAGGGATCTCTTCAAATGGAGAAATACATGTCTTGAAGCGCCGAGCGCTCACACCATATGGCACTTGTCGGCGCCCGTGGGGAGTCGGAACTCGGAACATGCAAGCCCCAGCTCCAGGTATGGGTCGATCGCGTGTTTCTGTCACTCCCGTGTCCTCTTCTTGTGCTCTGGTTTAGTCGAACCGAAGGATGGGCCTCCGACCCGTTAAGTTCCGACATAGCATCGTTCGATTTACCGACCCAGTTCCTTCCCTCGCACGTCCCGTTTGTACTGCAAGTGCCACGGACCAAGTCCTCGTTACACCTACGACGACCATCCGATCTGATCCGACCCCAGTCTACGCAAGTGGACATGTTTGACACGCCAAGGTTGTCGGCGATGCTTGTAGACCTAACCATGATTCTTATCACCGCCGTATCATCAATGACAGCCATCGCATGTTGTGTTTCAGTGATTCTCTTGTCGCGAAAAGCAATGCATGGTATAAAGTGCACCATAGCCTCGTTTGAGGTGGATAGCCACGCATCGTTGCGGTGTAAATGATAAAGTCCTTTTAGTGGTGACATGTTGAAAATACCAGCGCTTGGGGAATTTCATCAACACAACAAGCTCTACCAATTCCGTCGACTCAGCTGGATCCTGAAAAATCTGCAGTCTGATAAGCAATCACAGCTACAGCTAGTGTTACACTGCTACAAGGGTAAAATAATCTACGCTCTGCCCCTTCTCAGCCCATCCCAGTCACATCCACCTTCGCTCCAAGGCACGTCCATCGTACCGATACAATACTCCCCCAATTCCACCCCCTCTGGGTCTGTGTCCGTCCCGCTGCAACACCATCGTTGTGCAGGCATGGTAATGATGACAGAGACCTGCAGCGACGAAGCGTCTCCCCATTCTATCTCGTCTGATGTATGTGATACAGGTACGACCTCTTTCCAGCCTCGACGGAAGCGTCCCCCTGCATAACGT
>JBBPMQ010000185.1:0-37487 GCA_038090375.1 Boletus rubroflammeus | reverse complement strand
TAAGACTCTAAGGAAGTGAGATATGAATAGATAAAGGTGAAAGTACCACCAAAATATAGATAAAAGTGTTCTGTACTTGCTGGGACTTACAGAGTTACTTGCCCTTTTCTTAGAAGATAAGATAAAAAAAAAAAAGGAAAGATCAAAGCATAGAAAAATGAAAGAAAGGTATAAAAATTGAAAATTGACCATGGATTAGCCTGTAATCCTTGTGCTAGGAACGTCCTTGAGTTCCCCTGTAACAGGATGTTTATAGGATAGCTCGAAATTTATTAACATATCTCGCCAACCATCCGCATTGTAAGGCATTAACGCCCTACTTTGCAGACGTGCCGACAGTGTGCTGACGAAGAGGGCATTCTTGCGCTCCGTGGTTGATGTCCCCACATCCAGAGCATTCATGGTTGTGCCCTTGGCCTGAGCAGCCACAGGGCCGTTGGAAATCCCAACAGAGGACTCGCCCGCTCTTATTGAGCAGACGTCCTTGTTGGTCACGTTTGCAATGGGTGGGCGCTGAGTTGTCCCACAGGGACGATGCGTTGCAGGGGGGACGATCGGGGCGGACTTCGTGCATTCCAAGGCATTTGGGGCAGGTTGACGCAGCTTTGTTGTTGTGAAAGAGATGTCGCCGCTTGTTGTCATAGCTCCGGCTGCGTCGTGGTGACCTCTTTCTGGACTGTGACCTATGGCGCACTGGGCGCGGGCCTCTTGCAAAGCCTGTGAAGCGGGGTGAGGCAGACCGTGAAGGTCGCCGGCCACGAGTGTCTCGTGTGAATTGTCGCCCACGTTCTGTTGGCTGGAACCGGCTGGCACGTGCCTGGTCCATCTAGACGAGTGGGATAGTCCACACCGTTGCGTGTGAGGCAAGGGGGGGAAGAAGCAGCAGTGGGGGTAGCAGCAGCGGTGATAGCGGTAGCGGTAGCAGTGGTGTGCCATGGCGGTTTTGGCAGCAGTAGCAGCAGCAAGGTTGGAGGGTGGCGATTCGTGCATGCAGCAAAGGAATGTATGCGAGAAAGGAAGGTTAGTTTAGTATGGACTTTGTGCGCGTTGAGACGCACCCGCTTGAGGTTGGCCCGGACTTCTCTGGAGTCTAACTCGTGTGCTATTTTGGCAAGGAGATCTTCGTTGATGGTGGCGATGTTGTAAGCTTTGCGGAGCGCAAGCTTATCGTGCCAATCTGTGTGTGCTCTTGATGCATAGTGTAGCAGCGCTCTCTCTCCTCGCTCTCTTCCTCTCACATGGGGTGATTGTCCAGGTTGTGGAAAAACCAGTTAAATGAGTCGATGGCGTCGTCACCCCATTTTGCATTGTCTATGGCGGTGAGGAAGAGATTCTTGGCGTACATGAATTCACTGTATGTGAGCTGATGGTCGAGCTTTGCGTTTTTGGAAGCTGCGAGTGAACCAGCTGATCGCACTGTGACTTGACCCTCCTCTGCTTTGGTTATTGCAAGAGCGTCGTTCTCATCTGATTGCCTGATGACGCAAGCAGCCTCACGCAGTCCTTCCCTGGAGAAATACCAAAGCGGTACATGTTTGCGTGCTTCGACACGCTTGATGGCATAATCAGCTGGTCTGGCAGAGAGAGTGGTGGCGATGCGTGCATCTGGGTCGAACGTGATGGACTACATGCCTGCTGGTTGTGCTGTGTCCGCTGCCTGTCCTGCCTGTCCTCGTTCTCCTCTGGGGGCATCCTCTTCGTCGGGTTGTGGTGCGCCTCAATCAGGTTGTTGTCATGGGGCGTCTTCGCCTCTCCAAGGGTTTTCATCATCACGCCGGTCTGGGCGCACTCCCCCCAGTCCCGTCTGTTCCCATCGCTGTTCTAAGAAGGTGATGGCTTCATCACAGTCCACCTGGTGCTCTATGATTGTAAGTTCGACGAGGGCCGCGAAACCTGGTAGAGCAAAATCCGGAGGTAAGACAGGGTCTTGTTCCATGGTCGAAGTGGGTGCAGGTAGCCTGCTGGGTTCAGCCTAAACGAAAGTCGAAAAACTTGGAAGGTGTGACGCTGCGAGTGGTTGCCGCGCGAAAAGAAAGGAAAAGGTCGGTGCGCGGCTGATAGGCTGACTGGTGAGAGAACGGAAGAGAGAGAGCTACCGAGACACAGCCACTCGAGCAAAGACCAAATTCTATTCCTACTCGCGTACTCGTACTACTAGAATGACTATTCGCGTTCAACACCATCCGGTCGATCGGCTGCCGCTTGGTTCCGAGTCTATGTACGTTTTTTTTTTCAGAGTCCTTTCAATCCTGTCCGTCCGTCCGCCTTGGCCCTTCTCCTCTTCTCCCAAGTCCTGGCACGCCGATCGCCCCTTGGAACCTTGTCTTCGCGATGATTACCGGCTCGAACGCGTTTGCGGAGATCCTACGTGGGTACCCATGTATATGTACTTGTGTCTTATGGAGAAGGTCTCGGAAGTACTGAGGTGTGACGATGCAAGTTTATTTTTACATAAAGCAAACGGAGCGATTTCGGAGAATGCCAGTGCATGCCATCAAGAATTCAAGAAGACACACCTTCCTTCCCCAACAGCGAGGCGCAGATTATGTGTGGTAGCAACGTTGTTGGTGTGTACTCATGCGTCGCACTTGCTCGCACTAGTGGCTCACACATGACTTGGGGCTTAGAAAGGGTTTAGATATCGATTCGATGCTTCGTGCCTCCTTGCATAATTTCCGAGTCGAGTATGACCCTGGAATATGTGCACTGCAACCGGCCGGGCTTCTCTCTCGCACACAGCCTTAGTGAAACACGCAATGAATGAAATGAACATACGACATGCCAACGATTACGATGATACAATCTCTAGTAGTAACGATAGTCATAGTTGGTGGAAGGATAGGTGGGCGTGGATGCGACCAACGTCCATAACTGGGGATGTCAGAGCTCACACGCGCTCCTTCCACGCCCGCCACAGATATACCGACGCACCAAACGCCAGCGCAGCGCTCAACGCACTCACCTCGAACGTCAACGTCCAGCATGCCGGTCCGCGACATACTCCGTCCTGATTGGATCCGGAGTCGGAGACGTGGGCGGCAGCGATGAAGGCGTAGAGATACGAAAAGGCGGGGGTGCCGAGGAAGGGGGCATAGGTTATGATGCCATAGTTGCGCCCTAGATTGGAGAGGCCCCAGATAGAGGAGACGAGGGAGGGACTGTGGGGTGGTGAGGTGTGTTAGCGATACGAGACGATGGCAAGAAAAAAGGGGGGGAGGGTGACATACAGGATAGTGAACGCGCATCCATACGCGAGGCCTGCGCCAATACTGTCACGGCGTGTTATACCGTAAGATCCAGTTGGCGGATGAAAGGAGAGGGGACGTACCTCAGTGCCCATATGCCTGCTTGTTCTCTGACGCCAAAGATCGTCCATGCGTAAGTGCAAACAAGTATAGCTGTGGAGAACGTCAGGAATGCAATTCTGCTTATGCGATGTTTCCCGAGGAAACCACAGTTGTCATCTATGGCGCGAGAGGGCACGGGCGAGATAATGTCCGCAAGAAGCCCAACAAGGAGCCGCGAGATGGTATTCGCTAGGGAGAGCATGCGGACTTGGGTCGCGGTCATGAGAACGGTAGAAGGGGTGTCGACGATGGAGGTTCGATTCGGAAGGGAAAGAACAATGGTGCCAATGTTGGAGATGATCATTTCACACTGTTCGATGCATCAGTGAAGACGACTCGGAACAAACGTGCTAGGGCGTCGGTGTGATGAGCAACTTACAGATCCGAGAACGACGAACATGATAAAGGCGAGAGCCCAAAAATTGCGGTCCGATAGTATATCCAACGCGCTGTTTTTGAATTCTGGGGATTTGTCTGCCACGGGAACGACATCGACTTGAACTTGGTCGTGCTCAACACCGTTCCCGTTGGTCTTGTTCGGAAGTAGCGCGGTGCGTTCGTTCGGTACTTCCGGGTCACTTGCGAGGGTCGCTGACTTGGATTCTTCCTCAGGGTCCGTGGGTATGATATGCATGGTGAAACCTCCTATGAGGTGCACACATCCACAGAGTATAGCGAGGAATTGGAGGAATTGGGTGACATTGATTTCGCCATCGGGGGATGAGAAATATCGGGAAGCAAGAACAGAGAGGAATGTGGGTGAGAGGCCAAAGAGGGCCATGCTTGTCCCTGCTGATACTCCGATATAGTTTGGGAAATTCTTCGAGGCAGCAAAGACGGATGAAAAGTAGCTATCATCGCATGCCGCAATTAATGAACACGCAAAGTTAGAAATGGGGGGGTGTACGCACGAGAATACGGTACCTAGTCCACCGATCAAGAAGAATATGACGAGATTGTGGAATGTGGAGATGGAAGGTTGGGTGATGGTGTCTGGAGTCTTGGATATTGATATTTCGTTGGCGAATAGACCAAAGCCGGCCGAGAAGAGACAGGCGGAAATCAAGGAACACGCCCAGGCGCCATAGTGATCAAGGATCTTGCCGACAAAGGCTGCAAAGGGATACTGCGCCATCATACCGCTATATGTAAATGAGGTAAGGAAACGGGAATGAATGATGGAGAAGGGGAGCGTACGCAAGGGCGATGGTGGTCAATTGCGGTTGCGTGAGCTTCAAGTGTGCCGCCAAAGCTGGTGAAATGATTGGAAAGCAGAAAACGCCTCCGGCACATATTCTAGTGGACAGTGTGGATCAGTGTCAATTTGGTTCCACTGGTTGGAAAAGGGACAAACGCATTGGCGCCCACGGAGAAGCACAAAAGTGCGAGCCTTATTCGGCGTAGATATGGCCGAGTCGATCTCTGTTGGATTGAGGTGGACATCAGTAGTTAAGGAAAGTCTATACGGTCCACCATGCGCTTCACGGTTGAGGTAGGTGGGGGCTCGGGAGAAAGAACGACCTTCATTTGGAAGACGCTGTGGAAATGAGCCGTGGAGTTCACACACGCCAAACTTCTAGGTCGTCTCTCTGCTCGTCGTCGGGGACTGCTCAGTGCTTGTTCAGGGACTCGGAAAGTAAAATTTCAAGGTCTACGTCCTCGCAAAAGCACCTCTATCAGGGACGTTCAGGGGCTATTTGCCCTAATTGGCATTGTACGTTACTTACAAGCTGGAGAACAAAAGGCAATCTACTAATTAACTTGCGTTGGCACGTTTCAATTGTCCACTGTGGATACTTAAACGTATCACAGGGCCATGGTACACCTTCCTCCCCTCTAATATTTAAGCCCGTCTCTGGAGGCGGTTGCTGGTCAGCCTACTTGTGGTCTCTGTGAGATCTTGCTCTACTCTGCACGCTCAGGCATACTACTTGCACCATGGAATCATTTCCACTCTTCTTTAAAATCCGTGCAATCACTCTCAGTGGGTTCATTCCATGACACTTATTTCTTCACCAGCTCACACCGTCTATAGCGTGCATCATGTTGTTCAGTTTCCTGTGGCTTGTCATGCTATGTATCGAAACGTTTACTCGGTGGAGCATGTCTGATCGAATCACTCGTACGTTTCATTCCCCTGCTATCGCGTCTGGTGTCTCACGTGTACCTAGAATCATTGATGATTCTGTTCATTCTCACCAACACCACCACTCTCATCATGTTACCCATTCTGTTAGTCCCCTTTCTCCACACCTGACCCGCTCGCTGATCAGTTGTGTCCAGTATTCTCGTTCAATTTCGTATCTGGTTGGACGCAGCGCGTTTACTCCTTCTATTCGTCCTGCAAGTTGGTGCGTAGCAATGCAAATAATAATGTAGATTGTCGAGCTCACGCCATCGTATCACAGGCTCAGCCACCGCTGGTAGCATCTGGAGTCCCAGAATTCAGTGTCCTGACCAAAGTAAATCCCTCAATCTTCTTGGAATCGTCTTAACCTAATGCTCCTCGCAGCTCCGGATGACTTGGGCGTCTGCCAACTCATCGGTGCCTATACCATGATAGCTTGTTGGATCATACCTGCGATATGTAAGCCCAGAGCTCATCCCTGTTAAAACCACCTGCTTATTCATCTTGGACAACAGTGATATTTTACTCGACTTATTTTGCTGCCGTGGTCTATCTCCAGTCTCGCATTCCGGTTGTTGTGGAGCCCAAGCTGCACAAACGACGTTCGGGTGTCGATCTCGAGATGGGTTCCACCAATTCCCTTTCCTCATGGAACGAGAAAATCAAAGAGTTTATCAGAGTGCAGGGCTCAAACACTGATAGGCGTGTTCCACCTCGACCACTAGTGTTGCCTACCATAGTTCACGCTCGTCAACCATCGCTCCCCCAGTCGTCGGCACCCCAGCATCAGTCGACCTTGCCAAACGCACCACAGCGCCAGTCGACGATGCCATCCTTGCCGCACATTGGTCAACAGCTCCTCCACGCACTTCCCTCAGTGCCTAGTCGACACCACTCCCTCCCTGCATTCAAACATTGCAACGGGCCTAACCTCCGCCCCCTGCTTACTTTGTCCATTCCACGCCCTCTCGCCACCAGTGCATCTTCATCCCATCCTCAAAAACCTTCGTGTCCCTCTCCTGCGAACCCCCAGAATCAATTCTTTAGCTTCGAACCTAGCGTTACAGATTTACGGTCTCCCAGAGATCATCGAGGGATTTCGAGACATCTCTCGACGATGCCCTTGTCTTCGTCTCCTAGGGAGATGCAAAGCGCTGAAGGGAGTTTCACGACCCGCCCCGCGCGAGCAAAACTGACGAAGCCACTTCCCGCTCATTTGATGTAGCCCTAGAATGCATGTTTTCGTATCAGGACTTTTTTTCTTGTTGTAAGTTAGTCCATCATCATAGGTGTAGAACAAAAGCACTAGATATCTCGCAACAAGTACGTGTAGAATTGCAATCAAAATACAAAACTTCGGTCGTCACGTCTACTTTGTAAGTACTGCGCAATGAGTATCCGGGGCACCGGGCAAATTTTGACTCCGTGAATGCCGATCGTTCAAGTTTGACATGTACATATGGGACCACAAATTTATCCAGTGCACGTAGTAACAACAAGCGTTTTTACTACCCTTTTGCCTTCACGCACTGGCGCTATCGACACAATGGAAAACTGGGATCCAGTCGCGTTCAAGGCAAGTCCATTTCTATTACAATACACGTTTCTTTACCTCATCCTCACCGTCCAATGTCGCCGTCCAACACCCGACGACCCGCTGCCCAATGCTCAATATGCGATGCCACACACAGACCCTCCTCCGAACGACTTCTCAACGCCTCGGCCAACTCCAAGAGCGCAAAGATTCCCAAGGTCAACTCACGCGACGCGACATTGCCACGTACCTCTCTCATGGTCACCTCGCTCTCGCACGCGCCAAAGCGGCGACGTTGATTCAGGAGGACATGATGGGGGATTTGTTGGAGGAGTTGGAGATGCTGGTGGGTGTGGTGGGGAGCCATGTTGGGGAGCTGGGGTTGAAGGGAGGGGCTGGGTTGGGGCTGGGCGAGGGTGTTGATGGGGAAGTGAAAGGGGTGGTGGAGAAGGAGAGGGATGGCGGAAGGGGTGGCCGTATGGGGTGAGTGGTTGGAGGTTACTATTCGAAAGGGGTAGCTGATGGTTGATCACCGTTGGCATCTGGGCGCTTGGGCGGTTTGACCTTGGGGGTTGGGCAATGTTTAGGAAGCCGCCACGGTTGAGCCCCGCTCTGGTCGAGGCTGCAGCGAGCATCATACACGCAGCGCCGAGCACAGAGTCCAAAGGTATGTATCATTCATTGTTCTCTATCCGAGAGCGCGTCGTCCTGATCCAATTCTGTCCTCGTGAAGACCTGAACGCGGTGAGGGAGATTCTCATCCAACGGCTAGGGCCTACGTTTGTTGAGACAGCATCCGCGAGTCGAAATAACCACGTTTCTTTACACGTAAGTCTCCTTTATTTACTGCAGCAACGTGTCTTCCTTCCCCTAATACCCTTCACTCGGTTTGCCGGAATGCCATTCTGGCCTGTCGGTTGGGTCTTGAACAACACAGATAATGCAAATACTATCCTCTCCACCGCCCACGGCTTCGAAAATGGACGAATGTCTCGTCAAAATTGCACAAATATATGGCGTCAAGTGGGTCCCTGAACCTCGGAGAGAAGATTTGTACGTCTCATTGTCTAACCGAGCTTCGAGAACCACTCTCTCTGATCTTTACACATTTGTATAGACTTAACGTCATTTCGGAGATCTTGCGCGTAGATGCTGGTTCGTCACCTATCGTGGATCTTCCACGTTTGCGCGAGATGTGTGCACGCGGTACGTCATCCCAAGGATATGAGAATTGCACGTGGTCGGATTCAGGACGGTGAACTGACATTTCTTGGACGATAGGTCTTCCTGATGATCCACCATGGGTACGGCCCCGCATATGGAGGTGAGATCTTTGTGTTTTCGTATCAGCGTGGTGACTGAGATGAACATCAAACGTGCAGGTTGTTGTTTGGTACCCTTCCGATCTTGAAAACGACGTGGGCCAAGGAGAGCCAGAAACAACGGGAAAGTTACTACGTGCGTCTTGCTTCATCCTTTTTTCAAAACCGTTGAACTATGCAAACTGATTTTACACGACAGGACCTCGTTCGTCGTCTTCTCGACCCCCTCGCTTCTCTACCTTCTCCGACGGACCCCCTCTCCCCGACGGATGCGCTCATTGCCCGAATATCCGATTCCCTCTTCCGCGTCTCCCCGGACTTGTTTGTCTTTCTCGGAAATGAACCGAAAAGCACCCACTCGGGTCGATGCCCATTAGACTCCACCGCGCCTGACACAATCCAAATACCATGCGCGTCCAACCTCGACAAACGGCTAGCACTCCTCAACAATAGTGACACCTGCGAGACCCCCGAGATTCGTCTCGAGTCGGACCCAGCGTCATCACCACCACAGCCTTCGTCCGCAGCGACTACGCTCGCTTCTCGATGTCAGCATCGCCCGACGACGCTCCTCCCTTCCAAGGCATACAACGCACCCCCCACACACCGTGCCCATCTTTCCGCCCTCTTCCGCCTTCTCTACCTCCACAACACGCTAAACCCGGCCGTTCAATCGCCACACGTCCCTTGGTTGCTCGTCCCGCTCTATAGCACGCTCGTCGGGGAAACTGACGAAGATGACGTGGCACACGCTGAAGCCGACACGTTCTGGGTGTTTGAGGCACTCGTGGGAGAGATTGCCGAGATGGGGGAAGAGGAAGGGGGGAAGATCTGGATGCGAAAGTTGAGCGAGCGTGTCAAGTGGGCGGATGGAGAACTGGCTACGAGTCTCGTGCGTGTTCGCGCACTCGTTGTGTTGGCGTCACTAGTTAATGCCTCATCATTCCCATGACAGCATACGACTGGGCTCGACCCCATCCTTCCACATTACTCATAGTAAGTGTTTGTTCTGTTTCAGAGATTTTCTGCCCACTGTAGTGGGGATCTTGCTCACGATCACATTTTTTGGTCAGTCGTTGGCTGGCGCCGTTAATGACACAGACCCTTCCCTTGTCCTCCGTCTTCCCCATTTGGGATGTCCTCTTTGCGCGTCCGATGCGCACGCGCGACGTCAATCCGAAACTCGAACACCTTGTCGATATATGCGCCGCGCTTCTCGTCCGTGCTCGGACGCCTCTCTTTAGGTACGTGTCGAGCTTCTAGCAATGTCCCATTCGCTCTAATTGACCTACCATTCCTGTCCCCCCATTTGTTTCGCATGTGCGGTAGACTCGGCAAGCCAGGGCGGAATGCTCCAGGTCTCTGGACACAAGAACACACGGCGCTCCAACCACCTTCACCCCTCCGTCCCTGGGAACTTAGTGATGCATTCACAGAAGGCATCGCACTCCTCACGGCCTACCCAATCGACGCAGCAGGGGGTATAGATCGGATCCTTCAAACGGCCTCGGATCTTGCTCAGAAACGAATCGAGGTGAGGGATAGAGAGAGGGAGCAGGAGCGGGAGAATGTTGGGTTCGGAGCGCGGATTAAGCAGCGGATGTGGAAGGGCTTTACGAACCAGGTTTCAGATGGGAGTCCGGAGGAAGAGGAAGAGCGGGAGGAGGAGGAAGAAGAAGAAGAAGAAGAAGAGGAGGAGGAGGAGGAGGAGGAGAAAGAGGATGACGAGACGGGGGAACATGATGACGGGAACGAGACTGAGACACCTGCTGCACCGACGTTGACGTCAAGGCTTGCGAATACGGTGTGGAGGGGGATCACGAATCAGAGTTCGATGGATGATGAAGTGCCGTCGCCACCTTCACCCTCGTCTGCGCGAGACTCCCCGACCCCCTTGGAGGATCGAGAGATCGAGAGAGAGCCCCTGGACCCAACCCCGTCGACGCCATCTTCGCAGGCCAGCCTGTGGGATTATGCAGGAAAACTAAAAGACTCGGATACGATAGCTGCATTTTCAAAAGTGAGCACAAACTGGCGTGCTAAAGCGCTTGATGTGTGGCGCGTACGCAATGGGAGCGATGCCTCTGCATCGTCCAAACCCGTGGCGGCTGGACAATCGATGCCTCCGAGTGTTACGAGCGAAATTCCGCCACTGCAGAGCGGCTGGCCAGGTTTGAGCGATGCGGATGCACGGAGTCACCAACGGGGATCGTTGCCTGGGACACAACGCGAGAACGAGAACACCATCCTGGACCCACCTCGACCTGCCTTTTTCCGTTCCCCTCGGGAAAGCTTTTTCCCTCAACCTCGTCGACAACATGCCACAGCACCTTCCAGTCCAGACATCGTCCCTACGCCCCCTTCACTTCGGAACTCGGACACCGAATCGAACGCGTCGTCGTTTGTACACCGAGCGGGTACCTCGCTTGCTTCTCTTGCTGCGTTCCAATCGTCTCATTCGACACCAAAGAACGTGCCTAGGCCGCTCATGCTCAACTCACGCGGTCTCATCACGACCAACTCCTCTCAGCCTCAATCCCACTCGTTGGCCCGTTCGGAAGGCAACACGCCAGAGTACCGTGGTGGGGCTGGCCAATGGGGAGATATGTTATTAGCCACCAAGAATCGCCGCGCGCTGAGACAAGAATCCATTTCTTCCATATCGTCGCTGTCGCCTTCGGAAGCTATGAATAGATTGCCGTATCCGTTTTCAAGTGGATATGTGCGGAGCGCGGGTACAGGTCCACGCTCGGATTACGAATCGGATGGGTCGGCGGCGGCAGTCGCGAGTCGGAGGGTTCCGTTGAATCGGAAATCGGTGTCACCGATGGCGTTGGCGTCGCGATCGCCGCATTTACCTTGGAACGCGTCGTCTTCGCGTGGGGGACGTAGTTCTGGGCATGCGTTGCCGAATGGGAGTGTGACGGCGGAGGAGATGGAGACGGCGGAGGAACGTGGATGGAGGCACATCGAGGGGCGGGTCCATTCGAGCGGTTCGACGATAGCTTCGACGATGACGGGGACGACGACGGGGTTTGATTCGCCCACGACGATAGCGTCTCCACCGATCCCGCGTACGCCACTCATGCCGGCTGTTCCCGGTCCAGGCGTCGTCCGGATCGTCAATGGAGGGGGAACGGGACACATCGGGACAAGCTCGATATCGACGCTGAGCGAAGCCAGCGAGGCAAACGTTGCCCCGCTCGAACCACCTACCCAAAGCAGACTCCTCGCGCGGAAGAAAACTCCTCCGCTTCCCGTACGGACGACGACGGACAACAACGGGGGGACGCTGGCCTCGGAGTCTGGTGATTCGGAGATATCGTTGGAACGGACGCCTTCGGGGAAGGCGCCGGTGAGATTGCGATCCAAGCGGTACGTGCCGCGATCTGGGAGCTTGCGTTTACGGACTGCGGGAACGAGGACGGGCACGGGGATGTCGGAACAGCGGACGCCGAGTCCGGGCCAGCGGAGTTTGGCGCCCGAGTGGCCGGGTGAGTATGAGAATGCGACGACGCCCAAGACGGAGAGCTATTCAGGGGGGGTTGGTGAGGGGGAGGTGGTGGGCGAAGTGGGCGCGGTGTTGTCGAGGTCACCGACCGTGCGCAAGTTGTCCAAGGAGGCGAGATCGAGGAATGTGTCTATGGGGAGCAAGGAGACGAGACGGATGAGGGATAGTGGTGCGGAGGAGGGGGACGACGAGGGGTATGATGACTTGTTGAGTGCGTATGAGAGCGAGGAGGGGAGTCGGGAATGAGCCGAGGAGCTTGTGATTCGGTTTTCACCAATTGACGACGAGCAAAAGTGCTGGAAGGGCCTTTTTTTTTTTGCTGGCTGTGGAGTATGACTGGACTTTTAGATGCATGTCAAGATCTCTTTTTGCGATGGCACTTGAGTGCGACGAGCCTGATACATACATATTTATTCAACTCTTTACAGGGATAGTATACGACCAGAAGTCAACGTGTTCTGATATCAAACTACAGTCCGCTTCATCATCACGATCACGCGTCCGTCCAGATGCTAGTAGCGAGGTCCTTGACGAGCTCCAACTTTTGCTTCATGTCGGGCGCCGTGAGCAAGTTGCCCTCTTCGTGCGACGCGAAACCACACTGGGGAGAGACACAGATGCGCTCCAACGCTTCGCCCACGGTCTCTCCCGTACCGCTCGCCACGATCCGTGCAGCTTCGAACACGCGTTCCCTGAGAAGTGTCTTGTCTTCGAGCTCTGGGAATTTGCTGGTGATGAGACCCAAGACGACCGATTTGTGTTTGGGGAGATGCCTCAGGGGTTCGAACGTGCCTGCGCGTTACAATCAGCCGCGTCCAGAAAATAGATAAATAATGAGAGGGGGGGGGAAACGCACCAGCGCGCTCGGTGTCATATTCGAGGTAATAACAGTCCACGTTCACCTCGTTGAACAGCTTCACCGCGATGGCATCATAACCTCCCTCGGAGAAATGCATCGAGTGCCTAAAGTTTCCTCGACAGAGGTGTAGACTGACCGTCATGTCCTGTGGACGCGTCGCGAGGCAGTTGTTGTACAGCCGGATGTACGCGTCAAGGAGGGCGTCGGCGTCTGTGCCTTCGTCTTGCATTCCCTTGAGCATCGAGACGGCGCAAAAGTAGGCGAGGAGCGGGTCGTCGATTTGGACGTTGCGGCAGCCGGCGGCGTACAAGACTTCGAGCTCTTGTCGGTAGGCGGCGGCGATGTCATTGAAGTAGTCTTCGCGGTCGGTGTACACCCCGGGCAGGAACGCGTGCTCTCCTGATTGTTCCGTGAGTTGGAGTAACGTGTTGGAGGACCAGGAAAGGGAGGAGAGCGCACCGTGACGCAGATGGAACCACTCAGGGGCTGCCATGGTCAACTTGATATTTTTGACCTCATCAGGATGGACGAGCTCTTTGAGTGCTTTGAATTGGGGAATATAGCCGGATTTGACGTATCTGATCTTGCCCGTGCATAGCGTCGTAGCTGCTGGTTTGGTGTCTGGAGAGTACGTGTTGACATTGGGTTTTCCCGTGGTCCGCGGATATGCACTTACTGTTGGTAATGAAAGCATGTATATCGGGAACGTAAAGCTGTTATGTCATAAGATATCGTTCGAGCAAAATGGACAGTTTGATTGGCAAGTTACCTTGAAAATCTCCAAAGGTGGGTTGTCAACCTCTTCGACAGCCATCAGCTTAGATCTCGGCCTGATTTATTTCCAGACAGCCGCACCTTCAAAGCCTTCTAGATACTCAAAGAATCCGTCGTAGAACCTTGTTATTCAAACGATCAGCTGCTGACTATGTATCGCGACGATACATACATGTGTCGCCTAAACGGGATGTCAGTATGAGTGTTCAGCTATATAAATCTGCTCGTCGACCTGTATTCGCCATCTGTGAAGCTCTTTATACCAACTTCCCGCTGCATGTTGACCACCCCTGTGATGGCACGGTCTTCGATATCCCTCAGTTGCTCATGAGTGACCTCTTTCCTGTCAAACTTCCTCCGTGCTTCAAGGAGGTAGTCTGGACGGAGCAGGGAGCCGATATGCTCGGCACGGAAAGGGGGGTTTTGCTTGGGCGCCATGTTCAGAGGAATAAAAACACGGGGGTTGGACGAATGGCAGTGACTGTGCAGCATCTTATAAGTTGTTTGCCTGGCACCCAGGCGGGAGGGGTGACACCGGCATAACAGAAGACCCGCTGAGATACAGTACGTTTCGATGCTGCAGATGTGCGGCGCAGATAAGATTCAAGAGAGATTGGGGCTCGCGCAGCTACAGCGCAAGATCTGTACGGCAAAATGGCTCATGCGAGGTTCTTCCCGACCTCAGTCGGCCATTCCGGAATAATAAAAGGCCCGTAGATATGTTCAAGAGCATCATGAGGTCAGGAATAATTTACCTCCACTCTGGCTGCGTGTTCGTCCGATGAGCGCACCTTGACTTCTTTAACGAGTCAAGTGGCTCAGGTGTATACTACACCCGTGGCATATTTCTAGAACGTCGGATGAGTCCGAGTCGCTTTCTGGTTCGGATTGGTGGACAGCAAGTTGTGGGCGTAAATTGGACATCAAAATCGGATGTTTTGTGGATCGCGAGAATCGCGGTCGCCCGCTGGAAGAGAACGAAGAGAATGATTCCAGTATTTATATACTGAAGCACATTTACAGCCGTTCTGAATCACCTTGCTTGACAAGGTCCACATGACTAAACAGACATTTAATTAACCCAGCCAGCCTATCTCTCGCTTTTTACATTGATAGGTTTTCACGTCAAGGCATTTACCTGTCCCTTCGTGGTTGGCGTGCTCGAGCTCGTGAAACATAACCCAAATCATAAGTAAAACCCTTAGCCCACGTTGTAGCTACAGTTATATAGATTTCACGCTGGCAATATCATCGCAAGCAAGGTAATTTGGCGGCAGCGCCGCCCCCTTGTATGTAGTCGCCTGTCAAGGCTCCTGGTGTTTCACGGAGTTCAGCCCAGTTGGCATGACCTGAAGTGACAGGGGTTCTGGACGTGGGATTGTCTCATTTATGCACTTGTTCTCACTGACATAGAGCCGAGGACCGGGAAAACCACGGAAATGACGCTCCAAATCCGTCGCGGGCCTCAGGCAGGATATATATACAAGTCAAGCAGATGCGGATAATTCAACAGTGTGTCCGCGCGAGAACCGAGTCTGTAAATTTCGTCGATTAAACTAAATCAAAATCGCGTGTGCTTATAGGTGGAACTCTGTGGTGTGTGGCACTTAGGTTATGGCGATAGGGTCGGTGTTGAGTCATGAACTTACTGACCTAGGGCTGGTGCATTTGACATTCCAGTCTTTCTTCGCCTCTGTATCATTCCCCTCGTGCTTTTCTGTACTAGGTACAGTATCTAGCGATCCTGACACGGTGAAACATCTTGGTACGCTGCGAGTATGAGAAAATGGAAGTCATACCAAGGATGATGAACGCATCTTTAGGCAGTTGGATTCTGTAAAGATGTCCCTGGAAACTCCTATCGTGAACGAGTACAGTCTGGCGGCGACATCGACGTGTACTGTATCACACCATTCCGTGCACACGTTTGTGGCGGCCTGCCAAGTGGCCCGATGACCCATCCTCAATAACCGCCACCAACTTCATCCCCAGCTCCCACTTTCCGCCTCCTATTTCCTCTGGCTTCCCGCCACGCCTTCTTCCACTCGCGTGTCAACGATAACTTGTCTTTTTCCCACCTTTCACGAATGGATTCAGGGGTATCTTGAGGTAAACGAGTGAAGGTAATGCTCGGCGGAAGGTGATGCAAACCCCGGACTCGTGTTTCCGATGGGAACAGGAAGCACGATGGAGCGCCAAGCCGGGGGATTGTAGTCGTGGGGTTGGAGGAAGGAGTATGTGGATGCGGGAGTGAATCTGGTATCGGGAAAAGTAATGGGAGTGAAGGATCAAGCGTCACCTGAGAGCGAGCTTTCGTCGCTGATATTGTGGTGGGGATCTGTGCGACATGGGGTGTTGGTAAGATCGGTTCAGACGGATGGCCATTTTCCTGTGATACACCGGAGGGTGCACTAAATCCAAGAATATCAGCGTCGAGTTCAAGGTCGAGGTCAAGGTCAAGGTGATCGAGGAGAGAAAAGGATGCTGGGAATACAAAAGATTCTTCAGCAATGTGACAGGGAGGGAAAAGATCCGACAAACCTTCTTCCCTCGGTGCGAACAGGGCCTTGAGGTTCATTCGGAGGGCAGGTTCCGCTGTTTGTGCCGACACTCCATTACTGACTGGCGGACCTTCCATTTCTACATCAGAGTCTCGTGCCACGTCCAGATCCACAATATCCTCCTGGCCGAAACGAGCCTCTCCCAACGACTGTTCTTTACCTTTACCCTTGTCCTTCTTGGTGACTTTGCTCCCCTCACCCACCCCAAAATCGCGAGGCACAATTTCGATATCACCCTCCTCATCCACCTGCATCTCTTTCCCTCTCGTCTCATTGCCCTCTAAATCTTCCAACTCGGTAACACTTTCTCTCCCATCCCAATCCTCATTGTCTCCAAACATCTTACCCAGCATTGCGAGCGCAGCATTCGCTTCGTCACGTACATCATTAAATTCGGCAGCTTCACGCATTCGTGCAGAGGTCGCGAGAACAGTCTCCTGCGATTGTTGAGCACTCGGGACGGCACATGCACGATCTTGAGCCAACTGGGGGACATGCTGGGGCGGTTTGATCTCTTTCCGGACAATGATAGAGACGGCGTCGCTGTTGGTGCCATCGTCTGCCGTCTCTTCCTCATCCTCTTCATCCACGATGTCATACTTCACCGGGCCAGGGGGTTCAGGTGCATCTTTCGGTGTGGGGAAATGCACGGAAACAGTGTCCAAAAACACGCCTTTGAGATACACCGAGTCCCACTTTGTGGGGTCTATGAGGCGTCGACGAGCTCGTACTGGCGGTGGCTTGGCCCGTTTCTTTACCTTGCCATTCACACCTTTGACCTTCAAAGCGCTAGGTTCGCTATGCATCGGATCCAAGGGCCGCTCAGGTCTCATTCGCATCGGGCGAACGACACGGCCGGAAGGGGTCACGATCCATCCTGGGGTGGATGCGGCAGTAGTGGCAGAGAGTGGAGTCAACGGAAGAGTGGATGAAGGATGGCCATAGTTACGGGCACGCGTTTGTTTCGGTCGAACAGGTTGCGGTGGCTGGGAGTTGATCTGGGCGAGTCTGGAGTAGTCACGTTATTCAAGCGTGCGCGAGGTCAGAGATCAAAGAACCGCGCTCACCGTTCTCGGAAGTCAAGTTTTGCTTCGCCGATGCGAAGCTTGGCTCCTCTCCACGTCGACCCACTGAGCGCATTCAAACCTAATAATTTCAGACGTGTAAGAATCCTTGTTCTAGGGTGTGGTGATACGAATCCATCCCACGTCCAGCAAGATTCGAACATAGAACAGAAAAATAGAGCTCACACTTTGCCAGCTCCTTTGCGCCGATTTCCATCGTCACAAAACCAAATTTTCTGGGATCCCCGAGAGCATCGCGTGCGCCAAAGCCGTCCATCGCCATGACCTTTCCGAACGAAGATAAACGGCGGTCAAGGTCCGCTGGCGTTATCGAGGGCGTAAGCCCAGAAATGTGGAGCCGTTTCGTGAGCAATGGCTCAGACATTTGGGTGTAATGATACAAGTTGCAACTTGGATATCATTGGAAGAGCTTTTGGCGGTAATTAAAAGGCCTTAGCTAAGTATACCATCATGAAAAATAAACCTAGAAATATATCTCCCGCGTTATCTTGTTACCGTCATGTCGTCGGGACCGCTCTCCCTCGATGAAGAGGTCCGGTTGTACGCTACGAACGCAGAACGAGAGAAATACTCTCTTCTGGCTACACTATTCGGAATAATAGTCGCACTGGACTACCTCGAACGAGCATACGTCCGGGATGCGCTCACGGCCGCCGAGTGAGTCCCATTCTCAAACTCTGACCATCCCGGGGGCTGCGGACCTCGCATGCTAAAGGTTCATGTTTGTGAGAGAGGTACTCGCCAGCGTGTACGAGGCTGCTATCTCAGTACATGACGATGCTTAAGCTCGTCAAGGATTCTGTCCCTTCCATCGAACAATTCATGACACGCTATCGGGTCGGTATCTGTCCTTCGATTTCGTACGATCCCGCCACCTACCCATTATTTCTAGATGGATACACCAGCTGCGTTACATCGCATCAAAGTCGGCGTGCCGGCGACGGTAGAACACTCGAGCGAAGCTGGTCCAGAGACCGGCAAGTGGATCGCCGAGACAACTCAGGTGTGTATCCTCGGCAGCGCGTCTAACATGGATTAATCCATACTTTCACTCGTAGAACTTCATTACTTTCATGGACGCCTTGAAGTTGCGTCTTCGTGCCAAAGACCAGCTTCACCCCATCCTGCAAGAGCTCGTCACTGGCTATGCCAGGTTCAAAGGTAGTAAGGATTGGGAAGGAAGAAGCCGGATGGTTAGCTGGTAAGCCATGTCTGTCATGTCTAGCTTCGTCGCATGATGTTGTGGCAGGTTGATTACGCTTAATGGTATGAAAGCCTCGGAGGAAATCACGGAGGAGCAGTCGAGACAGGTCAGTCACCTTCCCCATCCTGTTGGTCTCTCTCGCCCATCCACTCTCCCAGCTTCTTTTCGATGTCGATCATGCCTACGCCGAATTCTTCCGCAGTTTGAGTGGCGCAAAAGGCGGCTGGACTTGACGTTGTTTTCGGACGTTGCCCCTGCTACGTCTTGTAACACTCCATAATCGATTCTACCGTGTTCCTCGGTAGAATTAAGAAATAAGGAATGAGTGGATCATTCTTGTATATCACATTCGAGCTCATTTGTTCCACATCTCATGTGATGATCACTCTTTCAGAAACCTTGCGAAATATCCTAGTTGGGCTGCATGTATGTCTGCTGGCAACTAATCATCGAGGCCCTTCGGCCTCTATGATTGATGTCAGGTGATATCCATATTGCCCCAAGCTTTCTCATTTGGTATTTTGGCATTGAATATGTTGTTGTAAGTGTGCTTTCAAACTAGCTTATAGAAAGGAGTCAAAGAAAGGCCAGCTCGGGGCGAGTATGCCCGGTCAGACACCAAGATGTGCGATATACGAGCTTACCAAAAGGTGACTCCCCCGCTTTCCGTCGTAAAGTTAGCTCTGCGGTAGGCGGCAAGACGAGTGTATCGAAACCGAGCTAGAACCTACTTATTTCCTGCTCGCGTTTAACTCTTTCCGAGCTTACGTCGCTTCCCTAACCCACTATGATCCACAGCAGCACTCTTCCGCTTCACGCTCTCTACTAGACTCTGCAAACTACGACCGTTCTGCGGTGTCGGGTTTTGAGACCGTACATGATCGTCAGAGCGGGAGTTGCCTTTTTGGCGTTTCGAACGTTCGTTGAGAAGCGCCGCCATGCTTTTGGTCTTTTTGAATCTAGAAGGTACATGGCGATGTATCGGTGGTCAACGTGCAAATACCGCAGACGGTAGAAAAAAAAACGACGTACTGCGGATTCGTAGGGTCAATCGCGAACCGGTGGTCTTCATGAATCGCAGTGAATCGATCGTCAGCGACGTCGATAACAAAGTCGTCTTGTGTCTCCCCCGGTCCGTCGTCGTCCGCATCATTTTCCCTGTCACGTTTCTTAGACTTGTGGCTTGACTTCTTGTTCTTGCCCTGCTTCTCCGCTTTGAGCACGGCTTTCATATTGAAATGTGCGGGTTCGCCACGGGGATTATCAGATGCTGCCAACAAAGCTAGTTCGGCTTTGGAAGACTCGGTAGGTTTCCTGGGCTTCGTGGACTTTTTTCTAGGCTGGTTGGAGGGTGCTTCTTCTTCGTGCTCACTGTCACTCTCTACGCCAAAGAACTCGTCGTCGAAACTCGACTTGGTGATCCTCGTCGACACGCCGTCGTCATCGACCCCTCCTCCCTTCTTAGCGTCCTCTTTATTCTTCTTCCTCCTCTCTTTTTTCTTCCTCTGATACCTTTCTAGCGTGTTTTCATCCTCTGTGTTCTTCGTCTGGCTAAGACCGGGCATGAAAGTAACTTCCATGTCAACATCGCTGTCTTCCCCTCTTCCGGATTTGCCCTTGCCTACCCTGCTCGCCTTGTTGTCGAATGCGTTACCCCATCCCTCTGGTAGTTCGTCGTCGCTTCCACCAAGGAGAAGCATCCGAAGTTTGTCTCTTTCGGCCTTCTTGGAGCTCTTTCCCTTTTTCTTCGTATTACGCCCCCCAGTCTTCTTCGACTCTCCTCCATCACTACCCTCATCTTCGGAGCCACCCTCGGAAGGCGAGGAAGAAGCAATATATGCACGAAAATCGGCTTCTTCGATCTCTTTCTTTGTCAGCTGGCGACGCAGGATATGGTTCCGCTCCGGGTCGTCGTCATCCCACGTGAGTTTTACTTTCGAGTGGCGGAGGGCCTAGCGTCGAGTTAGTGTTCATGGGTAGGAAACAGTAACATTACGGGCACACACGTCGGTGACAAACTCGACCGCCCTGTAAGGCGCATTTGAGAGTTGGGCAGCTTCATCTCTAGAATATCGTGCAACTCGATTTAGCGACTAGATCGACTTGGAAAAGTGGAAAGCGACATACCGAGGCTCATCGTCAAACGTCATGCCGTCTGGGACAAAGCTGAGGTCAAACACGTTCGCAGATCTTTCTAGCTCGGTTCCTTCGAGCTCGTTGTATACATGAGCGGCAGCCTCTACCGTGTCGCATTCAGCGATAGCATAATAGTAGCTGTACTTGTCATTCGTCAGTCATTCTTCCCGCCGAGAAACAGAGGGGGCTAGTAGATTGAAGAGGGACGTACCGCAAGCGTTCTAGTTGATACTTTCGCAAAGCATCCTCATCATAATCCGCCCCGCTGCCCGTCTCAAAGAGTGTCTTCTCGTCGATCTCATCTCCCTCCACGCCGTTGTTTTTCTTCATGAAGAGTTCTTTAGGCGGACCTTCTCTCTCCTCCTTGGCCATCCGCTTTTTTCCAAATGCACTCGGGTAAACACGGACACTCAGTATTCTTCCTTTGGCTACATTCACTCCACCCTTGCCAACCGAAGTCGTATTTTGTTCGGGATGTGAAGTGGAGGCAGATGCAAGAGGTGCAGTGGGAGATACGAGCGACGAAAAGATCTTGTACAAGTGGACAGCACGTACGTAGTCCCAGTCGAGGTTGACCACCGCCAGCCTCCTCGTTTGCCTGACGTCCGCAACCCCTTCCCGGTCCGGGACGGTCTTGGCGTACTCGGCAACCTGTGCGTCAAGGGTAGCAATCGTGTTTTCGTCGAGATCGATCTCAACGTCTTCCTCGTGCTCTCCCAACTTCTTGAATTCAGCGCCGAGGGAGACAAAGCCGCCTTCGTCGCTGTCGCTCCCGTCCGCTGACGGAGCGCGGGATAGTAGATCTTTGTCATCCTCTTCCTCGTCTGACGACTCCATGAGCGCGGCACCGCGCGCATAATCGACGACGGTCGACACAACAGCTGGATCTTCCCCGCCATCCTCCACCTCGAGCCTATAAAACCGCCGCAAATCATCCTTTTCCTGCGTCTCCGACACCGTTCGTCCATATTTGTCGACTCTTGCTGTCGTTTGTGGGGCATCCAGTGTGGGTGGTGGTTAACCGTCAACGAGCCGTCGAATGAAGAATTATTGTATGGCGTGCACGCACAAGCAATTTGCTTCGCATTCCTCTTCTTTTTACTGTTTTTCTCGTCTTCCAAGAGATGTTTGAAGCGATCGTCTAGGATGACCTTGGAGTGGTGTTTTTTGGGGCGGCGGAACCGAGGGTCGGTTTTGAGACTGGCGAAACGGACGTCTGACATCGACAGTGTTATCTGCGGATAAATGAAAGGTGCAGCCTTCAAGTATTGCAGCTGGCCTAAATGAGCACGGGAAGCTTCCGATTCCGATACTTCACACACAAAATATTCTAGGGTATGACTCCCACTATTAAATATTAATGGCGTGGGGGATTTACTGTACAGTTCATCACAGGTGAGAGTTTCCAGACTCTAGACAATTCGGAATCGTTCACTCCAATGCCCAGCGCTGAAGACGCTACCGACACCATCAAAACCGTGAGTTCACGCGAGACCATAAAACATCTCCACCTGCGAAAGACCTCATTTTCTTTCTTCCTTTAGCATGTCTCAAAGCGCGAGCTCCAAGCCCCTCGTAAGCAACCCAGCTTTCTTTTCTTATTCTCGTCGGCGTCGGTACTAACCTAGCTAACAGTTCGTGGTGGGTCATATTCCGAAGTCACAATCAGATTACCGAACCCAAGGGGTTTTATATAGTTTGGTAGTCGAAAGGTCACGCCTTCTGTGGTGAAAACCACGAAGCCAGTCCCATTCACGTTCTCCACGAATGTGCGCAGTGAGCCTATATGTACGAGGCATGAAACGTTTCTTACGCTGTCTTGACATGCAGCTTCCTTCAAGGGCTGAGAGCCCGAGCTTCAGCAAGACAGCTACCCCCGAGAATCTGCGTCGATCTACGACTCCACGTGTCAACCCGGTATGCGCTTTTGACTTGGTTTTTTTATCACTCATTTGTTCGCTAGACGCCACTGCCAGCTCGTCCCGAGGAAGAGTCCGAAGAAGAACCTGAGCCACTCTATAACTTGCAGGATGTAAAAGCAGCACTGGTAAATATCTTTTTCCATGTGTGCCCTTTTGGTCCTCACGACTCTGCAGGATGAATTGGAACACCTGCAAAAAGGACGTGATCTAAGTCGAGACCACGAAGTGCGAACGGCACCCCTAATCACGCGCGAGGCCTACGTCGCGTGTGGGTTCGCCAAAAAGTCTATGCAATACGGTGTGATAGGAGAAGCACTTTCTATCCAGTAAGTTCTATTCCCTATTCCCTTTATCCACGCAAGTTCACTCTCGAGTGCAGGTCGAAATCGAGTATCTATGAACCAATAGATCCCCGCCTGTACATCAATACGGTAGGGCCTGGCTCCCTGTCGTTCGTCCGACTGAATAAATAACCTTTGTGCTAGAATGCCCCCCTTTGTGCTGTCGTATGTGGCGTACAGGGGTCGGGTAAATCTCACACAGTCTCTGTACTCCTGGAAAATATGTTCATCCCAAAGCTCAACTCCATCGGGATGCTATCCAAACCTCTCGCTGGATTGGTCCTCCACTTTGGCGAGGGCGGTCCTAGTTCCCGTCCGAGCGAAGCGGCGTGGGTCGGCGTACCCTCCGACTCCAATCCCGACATTAAGACGCCATTCGTGCGCGTCTACGTGTCAAAATCATCCATGAAGACGATGAAAGCGGTGTACGAGCCGTTGGGGAAACGTGTCAAGGTGCTGCCATTGTTGTTCAACGAGTCAGAGTTGGACGCCCAGGCATTTCTCTCTATGATGGCGGTGGGCTCTTCAGAGTCCGCGCCGTTGTACATTCAGACTGTCCTGGTAGGTTTAATTCCTCTCCTTCGTACTATTTTGCATTCGTTGAATCATTCGTAGAGCATCCTCCGAGAACTTGGTGAATCGTTCTCCTATCAGAGGTTTTTGCGTAAGCTAGAGGAGAAGACCTTTAACCCAGCACAAACCGCTGGCCTTGAACAACGTCTTTCCCTACTCAATTCCTTCATGGACACGCGTCCACCACGATATCCCTCACGGTTTGTGGCTGGAGAACTAACTATCGTTGACCTATCGGATCCGTTCGTCGACCCAGGGTCCGCATGTGGTTTATTCGAGATCGTAACGAGGTTGTTTGTACGATCGGAGGTCGGGACGGGGAAAGTATTGGTGGTGGACGAAGCACACAAGGTAAATTACCCTTCAAAGATAACGCAGTGCCTTGGTTGATCTTGCCTACTCAGTACCTTTTTCCAAACCGGGGTGTCTCCGGATTAACCAAGTCCCTACTCACTCTGACACGTGAACAACGACACCTTGGGATGCGAGTACTCATCAGCACTCAAGGTCAGTTCGGGTATTGTGACCTGCGGTCATGTACATGGATTCTGAGGAATGCGACTTACAGAACCTACCGTCATTCCTCCGGTGTTGCTGGACCTCTGTACGGTAGCCATCATGCACCGATTTTCTTCGCCTGCGTGGTGGGACCATCTCGCGCAGCACGTCTCGTCAGATATCTCGACAGAAGAAGGATTCGACAAAGTGGTCAGGTTGCAGGTAGGCTTGACGGGGGTGGATGGTGAATCAACCTTGGACTAACATCGTCATGATAGACAGGAGAAGCTATCGTGCTTGCTCCGTCTGGAATGGGCGTGTTCCCTGATGACTCTAGAAGGTCCTCGTCGCCAGCTACGACAGAAAAGCGTCCTGCGCTGACAGGAGAGACCGCTCGGAAGGCTCCATTGACGGTCAATCAATTCGGTCGACGAATGATCTTGATGAAGACCCGCGCCCGGGTGACCAAGGATGGTGGGGCGTCCATTTTGGTGGTCGAGTCCGAGTCCGAGTCCGAGTCCGAATCTGAAGATTCGGGAGAGAGTGATTGACGAAATGCACGAACATTCTACAACGGATCTACATGGAATGCTAGCACGACGGATAATATACCTACGATATCTTCATGGATATAGAAATTTTAATGCTCCCTCCCTGCCAGTTTCACTAGGCGATATGTCTGTTGCCAGTATTGTAGCAAGTGGACGCGGTATGAATTGACGTGATTCCAACTCCGCTGCGTCGCGTCAACTTCTTGACACTCTACTTGAGATTTCCATCCTACCGCGGACTACTATGGCTTTAGCATCCAAGGTAGCATCGTTTTCTCTTCGTGAAAATTTGACTTCTCAACGACCACCCAGACAACCGATCAACTTTCCAGCGCCGTCCCCCCTTCCAAAACCGCCAAAGCCCTCGCGTCCAAAGCGTCCAAAGCGCCCAAAGCCCCCGTATCTGCCCCTGCTTCTTCAACTTCCAAGAGCGGAACCCAAAAGGAAGAACCAAAGAAGAGGAAGAAGGCCAGAAAAGAAACGTATAGTAGCTACATATACAAAGGTGGGTCGTCGCCGTTCGCACTACCCCTCAATGAGAGAAACTCTGATGGGTCCCGCGCTGTGTACTAGTGTTGAGGCAGGTCCATCCTGAAACGGGCATCTCGAACAAGGGAATGGCGATTCTGAACTCGTTTGTGAATGACTTGTTCGAGAAACTCGCAAGCGAGGCGAGCAGTGAGTAGATGGAGCTATTGAATTGACGTGTGTAACCTGAATGGTGGTGCCTAGAGCTCGCTACGTACAGCAAGAAATCAACGCTTTCTTCTCGAGAAATACAGACGGCGGTAAGGTTAATCTTACCGGGCGAACTCGCAAAACATGCCATCAGCGAGGGCACAAAGAGTGTGACCAGTTCGTATTATCCGCTGATCTGTGGCACCCTAAATGCTGATTGTACACATTGCAGAATTCTCAGCTGGACGATGAGCGGTTGTTCGGCCACGATATTTTGGTTATCATCAAAGATCCAGTAGAGTGTCAGACAAATGTAGCATCGCATCTTACCTCTCTTCCAGTAGATACTATACATACATCTAGTCTTATACCACACATTTCCCGGTATTAGAAACCTAGATTGCATACCTTCAGGCTCAGCAATATACTGCAGGTGGAAGCCACTCACCGTACTTGTTACCGGCTTCTTTTCTATTCCTCCGGCCTTGCGCAATCTGCTCTTCCAGTGCCTCCCGGTTCAAATACGCCTCAGTCAGCAAAGTCGTCAGTTGATGCCTCGACCTTGCCACTGTGCCTAGCTTGGCCCCTTTGACATTCATCTTGGGCATTGCTGGTTCTCCATCTTCGTTCCGTCCAGCCTTGCCCGTCGTCAACGCCTTCCTATCCTCACGTTCCTTGACTTCTCGACGCGCCTTTTCCATCTCCGCAGCCATATCGACATTCTGAGCACCGTCTGCTTCAGACCCGTACTGAGATTTCTCGAGCGCACGAATATGTTTGTCATACTCTGCCTTCCATTTTCGGGCATAGGAGGCGTAGTATTCAGCGTCGTAAGGGGTGTATGCACCAGAGGGAAGCTGATAATAACCCGGGTAGGAATCGTCCAACGTGGGAGAAGGAGGTCGGAAGGTCGAAATGGCAGGGGCAGAAGATACGGAAAATGAGGGCGACGCGGCGCTCGAGACGGTTGGTACGGAGGACGTAGAAGGTGTGGGTGTAGATCTGGCGGGGGGCGTGCTTGAACCAAGCGAGAAGAAGTCCACGGGCGGGGCCGCTGATTTCCGGGGCTGCGTGAATGCCGCAGCAGAAATTTTGGAGGGACCTTCGTTCTCGAGGGATACGTTCGACTTGCCCTTCTTGAGAGAGGGAGGAACGAACGACGTCGATGGCCCAGAAACATCAACAGGTCCTTCGACCTCTGCGTCTCCCCGGTCCCCCACATCGACAGAGGGTCCGTCCGTGCTCGCGAAATCAGCGGTGTCGTGACGCCGTGACTCCCTCTTGGAAGTACGAAACACCAACCCGGGGCCGCTTCCGCCCCCGAGCACACGCTCCTCCTTCTTCTCGATCACAGGCACCAGCTGTTTTGGCGCGGGAAGCATACCGAGCAGGGAGGACTTTCCCCCGCCGGCGCTCGATACGACCCGGGGCTTCTTGGCTGGTGGACCGTCATTCTCGTCGTCTTCGGGAGGGAGGGAAGGGAGATTGATGGCGATTTTCTTGGTTCGTTTTTGTTTGGGCGGTGCTGCGCTGCCGCCTGTGTTTTTCGTGGAAGTCGAACTTGAAGGCGCAGGAAGGGAGAGGGATGATGAGGATGAGGATAAAGACTTTGGAGGGGGAAGTGCGAACGTCGACTTGGTGATCGGTGGAGGAGCTTTCGAAAGGAATGACGACGCGGAAGTTGCTGGCGTCGACTGTGAGATCGTCGTCTTCGATGTCGCTTTCAAGTTTTCATCGCCGCTCTCAACGTCGCTACCGTAGTCCTCGATCCCGAGCATGGTCGTCTTGAACTGAACAAACCCAAGAGCACGTCCCTTTTCGGGTTTCATGGGGGGTCATAAGTATATTAGTCACATAAATAAATATAAACATGGGGGTTACCAAAAGAGGAAGCACAATATTAATTGATCAAGAAAGAACAGCAACGACGACTCCCTCCCCATCCGCTAGTCCCATCTTGAATCCATCGCGATAATAATCCTCAGTCCCTTGAGGAATAAACCCACCCATCGCGCTCAAACTATCTTGAATGTATTGCTCCGTAAACCCGAGTCTCGACCACCCATGCTGCGTAAAGATCTTCACGGTTTGATAGCCGTCCGAGTATCCCTCAATCGACGACGACTGTTGCTGTGCGGTTGTCATATTCCACGGAGCGGTATCATTACTTCCTTGAGCCAGCATGGAAGAGGTCTCGAGCCTTTTGAGAATATCAGACTGGGAGGGAACGGTCATGCTGGCCACTGCAGCGTAGACACGCTGAAGCTCAGCAGAATCCGTGGGAGGCGGTTTACCATACGAGAAAAAGGTATCGGGGAGGCTTTTCCCGACCGCGGCTTTGAAGCACCAACCTTGGTCTGTATCACAACCCTCCTTGTTATAAGCTGGTCGAATTCGTTAGGCACCAGAGTTGGCGAGAGAGGGACGGTATGACGCACACCAAAATGACCAGCCAGCACTCGCGTTTGAATAAACACCCATCTGAGTCGTACAAAATTGCTTCCTAGCTCCGTCTGGATCACCCTGAGTCGCCAAACTCTGAGCGGTTAACGCGCATGACCATTCGTTTATCACTAAATTTTCGCGGTCTTTCGAGTCTGCTGCTCCAAGGTCACCGGAGATCGATCCTTTGACATCGCTAGTATGCTGGGATGCTGGTTCGGACTCGTCCGCAGGCGTGAAGACAAAATAGGAGTGGTGGTCCTCAATAACGAAATCTGAGCGCCCGGAGAGGTAGGTACTGTACTTCTGGAGGTTGAAGCCGTCATGAATGTAGAGCGGAAGATTGGGTGCTCCGATGGACCTTTGTCTCATAGCCGTGATCGCTTTCGTGTCTGTACAGAGGTTGAGCGCCAGTCACCAACAGCGCGCAAACCATGAAACATGCTTACAGAAATCTGAGAGCTCAGGTGTATCGTTCGGCTCATTCAATATTTCGATGCCAACGACGTTGGTTACGACTTGAAGCTGGTCCACCAAGAACATCAGAACCTCCATGGTTTTGTCCATGTACGCAGAATTGTTGAACAACCTCGTCTGACCATCGGATATACCAGAGTGTGGTTGCCCGTTTTGACTTCCGACCGCGCCGTGAAGGTCCACTAACACACCGATGTCAGATTGCGCAGCCATGTTGATCGCCCGGACAAATCGAGGGAAAGAGTTCGTGTAAACGCTCGCATACAGCTCGAAAGGCGTGCCCGTGAGGAATGTTGGTCCGAGTGTCCAGTATCCGATCGGGAGGCGGACGGTATTGATGCCAATGTTCGCGAGGTAGTCAAAATCCGATTGGTTGATGAACGTATCCCAGTGTCGTTCGAGCACAGCGCGAGCATTTTCAACGGACCCCCAGCCCGAGGCAACGTCTATTTCTGCACTTCGTGGCCCTGATGCGCACGTGAAGAGGGAAGGGACCATCCAGTTTTCTTGAACGAACCTGTCGAGTGGAAAAACACGCGTGAAGGATCCAGGAGAGTGTCTTTCCCATACATACATACATACCATGAACCTAGGTTGACGGATTGTTGCCTTCGATAACGGTATACATTCGCTGTGACGGAGTCGAATGACCAAAAAGTTTCATTGGTGAGCGGTGGTGAGTCGTACGGCACCACCGGGCATTGTGTGTCTGTACCAATGTCCCCACCCATAGCAGGGTGAAATGTCGTTGCATTGTAGCTCAAGCCAGTGCCGGAAACATTGAACGTCGTATCAATTGGAGGACTCAGAAAGCCGGACCCATAGAAGTCGGAAAACCCCATCGAATAAGTTGCAGTGCTATTGCTTGTCAGTGGGTCGCTTGGGAAAGGCTTGTACGATCCCTCGACCAAGCCCAATGCTTGAAGAAGGGTGACAAAGTTTTCGACATACGTCGACGACGACATTGCTCTGACCTCGCGTTTCATAGTTTGTCCGAGGAGAGAGAGGCTTTACTACGGACCGTGAAATAACATCGGTGGTCGAGTAGAGTTGGTCAGATTTGAAAGTAGACCGAAGTCGGATGAACCTCGCGAGACAACAACATCGTATTCGTGCTCGGGGTGGGAGGAGCTCGCATCTGTTCGAGATGGAAGTTGCTGTTACTCGGACTTGAACTACATACAGAGAAGAGTTTCTTGCACCTACCAAGCGTCCTACAAGGGAAGCCTTTGTCGTTTCGTTTCCTTCAGAGCCAGCTAATGTTTAACAGGTCAAGTCAGTGTTGCTTATCGAATACCAACACCGTTCGTTGGTCCAAACCAGGAATTGGTTGTGGGAGAAGGGGACTGCGATGGGGTGTCGACGAGGAGGCGGCTGTCCTGGCTGTCGTAGATCCGAACGGACTCGCCGCGCATGGCAGTGGTGATGAGGCGTCCGTCGGGTGAGAATTTCAACAACAACGCCGAGGTCGTGTTTGAAGGAGCCGAGCAGTCGCTGACCAGTCGAGAGCGACCAGACGCTCGCAGTCGAGTCGTCCGATCCGATGAGACGTCGACCGCATACACCCAACCCATATGTCCTTCGAACTCGGTCTCCTTTTCATGGCTCTCCGCATTCCACACCGTCGCACCGCCATGACACTGCGATGCATTCGACAGAGCTCTCCGCATCCATTGGCGTCCCCACCTCCACGCCGTCTTCTAGAGAGTCTCAAAGGTGGATCTATATGCGACCCAGGTGCCCTCACCTCAATGGACACCTGTTGCAGTCGTGATGGTACCTCCGAATTGTCGACAGAGGAAATCGTTCTCGAGGTTGGCGGGAACGGGAAACAGACTACGCAACAGTCGGGGCACTCGAGAATGATGACAAGGCGTGTTTCTGTAGTCGCTCGAGCCTGTCTCCCGGCGGTGCCTATCAGACAACGCTTGTTCCGACAAAGTCGCTTCAGGCCAACGACAGGATCTCTCTTTATCTGAGCCCGACGTCTCCAGCATACATCCTTACATTAGGCTGCCGCGAGCAATATAGCACGTCAAACATACCACCCAGCGAGTACAGTGGCGACGCACCGCCAGGAACCGTTCAATCTGCCCCAACGATGCGACCTCGGTGATCATATGATACTAAGACTTCTGTCTTGACCTCCAAGCACAGGAAACGCGACGTTTCGGTGAATTGTTTGCGGTCGACTTATACCTGGGATAGCAATTCCGTCTGGATGCACGTGCTGTCTCCTCCGGAGGGTGCCACCGCTCATTCGAATCAGAGCGCCACTTTGACAGCGAACTCACCCCTTGATCCTCAGCTTGGGATCTGCAACAGCTCATTGCCCACAATCCTGCACTGTAGGCAATTTCTCTTCTCCACGATCACTCCCCGAACCTCCCACAGAGCCACCAGCAACAGTTTCCGACTGTCTGCTGTTTGATCTCGTGCCAAAGTTGCAATGGGAACTGTCGTCTGGTCATAATACATCCTTTTATCTGACACCTCTGCAAATCTGGAGTCTGTACTGTGCCCTGAGAAGAGGCCTTCGCAGAGATAATCTCGACAGGTCGAGAGAAACGGACCGGAGGACGAGAAAGATACCGACGGTTCGTACCCCCCGGGGCTCACACAATCGAGACTAGCCCACCTTCTAGACCCCGACCCCGGCATCGCAAGGGTAGGCACTTTCGTATCATGACGTGAGTTTTTTTCGTCAACGTCAGTTCCATTCCAGGATATGTTCAATGGCTCGCGTCGACCGCCCCCCAAGGTGCGCGCAACTCCACTTACCACAGTCTTTCGATCTCGCAAGTAGTGAATGACGTCTACCATTTTACGCTCGCTCGTTCCAAGGCTGGCAAACGCAGTCACATTCATTATCGGCGTTGCTCTCATCCGCAGACGTGACAACCACGGCCAGTCATCCCGTCAGACAGAATCGATCTGACAACACCAGAACCCACGCCAACTGAACATTCAGAGCAGCCTCCCGACGACAACGGCAAAGTCGTAGACTCTAAAATGCGGGGTAACTCTGCGGATATGAGATGCTGCGCAGCGGTCAGTGCGAATATACAACGCGGTTCATCGACATCCATCATTGCATGTACACTCGCTCGTACTAAGGTGCCAAGCCCCTTGTCCCGCAGTCGTTTCGTTGCTGGAGACCTGTCCAGATGCCTGCGATCATCCTGACTACTGTCTGGTCGCCGAGTTACGAAAAAGACTGCCATGATATGTATACGGGGTACTACAAACAGAATGATATATGTTACAGAGAGCAATACGAAATGCGAGAACATGCAACGATCAAGTCTGAGATAGCAAGAGCAAGCGATCCGAAAACAAAGACAGACGAACTTCCGAGGACAAGATAGCACGGCAACTACAAGATATCTAGCGTCCGAATCTTCTGTGCGAGATAGTGCGGTGAAACCTCTTTGAGCAGTTGCACGACGATATGGTGATCAGATGCGATACGTTTGTATTCATTGTGGGATAGAGGAACGAGGAGTAGCGCGCCGAAGGGCTGTCTGAGACGCGCGAAAAGCCGTAACGCTCTGGTATGTTTGTCGTATGAAGGTGATGATATGGTATGTGGTGAAAAGGGAGAGAGCACGTTGGATCCGCCATCCCCATCGATTGGGGTGAGCGGTTCAGCGTCATCGTCCACAATCGGATCCTCGGAAGGAAGGGAAGGATCAAGAAGACACTGGAGCCACGGATGCACGAGCACCAGATTCTTCAGACTCGACAAGTCCTCCGTCGTTTTGATTTCGACGTTCCCGCACGCGGATGTTGTGGCGCGATAAATGTGCTGAGAATCACCGCTCGAGACCACTGGACCTCTCAGCGGAAACATGATGCAAGATACGCTCAAACGGCGGCTGACAAGACGCGGCGATGGGAGAACGACGACTCGATCGTATAGCATCACGGCTGAGTCGGGAGATGAGGATGTCCGTAATTCCGCGACCGACGCGTCCATCGCGTCGTCTTCGATTAGCGAGGGAATGTAAAGTGACGCTGGCTCATGATATACGCCAATCTCTGCAGGAAGACAGCTATTGTAGTCGGATGCCTTCCCCGTCCAGGCTAGAATAGTGACATCACCTGACCGAGTCAAGACTTCTTGTAAGAGACGACCAAGAGCACGTTGTGGACCCTCGCCATACGTGACTGGGATAGAAACATCGAATATACCGAAGAGCGAGTAGGCAATATCCTCTTGTTTCGTAGCGGTGCGCATCGAGGCAAGACAGAGTTTCTGCCGTACATTCTCTGATCCAGGTCGGAGAGAGAGCAGAACTTGTGCATCAATGCCGGTTGCGGCTGCCATCTCACCCATGATTGCGGATGAGTCCTTGTGGTTAACCACACTCTCGTGAGGAAAATAAGGCTTCCAGTCTTCGGTGTAGAAACGGATAACCCGGGATGCAAAGAACTCTTGCAACGTCCATGCACGGGTGTTCCAAAAACACCTCACGAGAGCACGCAGCTCCGAGTCAGATCGTACACCCTTCAAGTGAATGATCGTGAGGGCGGATTCGTGGTACCATTGAAACATCGAAGTCAGGGATTCCTGAAGGACTATACCGTCCATTTTGTTGATACAGCATGTATCAGACCATGCCCAGTGCAACCCAGCTTCCCGCACCGTCGTACAGAACATCACCAACTTCGACACTGTGGGTGACGCTGCCAGTTTGTGTACTGATTCATGAAGGACGTCGTGGAACAATGGTTCGGCTCCTTCCCAAGTATGGGAGAACGTGGCGTATCGGAAGTATGGCTGAACGGTCTGCGTGATGCGAGAGTTGTCGAGCATTGTCGTCATGGATGCAACGAGCTCCTTGAATTTTGGATCAGCTCGGAATTCATCCAAACGCTCATGGTCGTCACAAAGACGACCGGTCTCCGTGTTAATCAGGACGAGCGGAGCGTTCCGCTGAGTCCGCTTGGCAAAGCTACGAATTGCTGCCGTCGTTTGCGATGGGCTCACATAGCGATTACGCAACTCTGCAAGACACAGAATCCTCAGACAATGCTTTCATGTGAGTCAGAAAATGTTTACCCCGAGTAGCAGGATCCGGAGATTGTTCAAGCTTCAGAAGCATATTGTTATACGCATCGATCGCTTCATCAAAGCGGTGAGCGCCAAGTAGTGCTGCATGCCTTCTTTCGTAGCCGGGTGGAGATGACGGGTCGAGTTTGATCACCTGGAATCGCGTTGACTATTTACTCCGATGTAAATCGGGATCACGTACCGCATCGGCATCCTCCAGCGAATCGTTCCATGATCCAATCCCAGCTCGTGCTGTGCTTCGCTTGGTCAAAAGGCCTGTCGATAAAGGATAGAGAGTCAACGCCGTAGTGTAATGGACGACAGCATCTTTGTACAAAGCAGAGTCCATGGCGACATCTCCACGTTGCTCTAATGTCTTGAGACAACGCGCTTTGAAGTCTGGAGTCCATTGTCAGAGGGCACCACGGACCACGAACCAAATAAGGAATCCTCACCAGCTACCCACTCGGTTTCATCTATAGACTTAATTTTCTTATCGGGGGCGTTCGACGTTGTGTGGACAGAATCTATCACGTCGCCACGTCGCCGTCGGAACCCCTCGATCAGTTCCGATTGTGCTTGGCCATCGCGGTAACCCGTGTCGTCTCCTTGCTCGCTTTGCAACTGCTGGAAACACTCGATTGCCTCCGAAACGCGACCGTCTTCTTGAAGAACATCGCAGATCACCCGGTATGTGAGAAAGCTTGGAAGGTTGAACTGATCCAAAAACACTGTAAACGTCCGACTTCAGACTATCACGTAGAGCATACCTGGGCAGCGGCATTCAATGCTTCGTTCGCTGAGCTACGAATCAGCACGATGTTGGCCCACTTGATTAATAAAGCGTTCGGGGTCGGGGGACTGAGTAACAACGCAGTAAAGTAGGCTGCGACCGCGTCATCCTGTTTCTCGGCGTTTGATGCCTCGCCTCCAATGGTTTCCAGCGTCGATATACATTGGCCCTTGAACTCTGATGGCAGAAATCGAACACTTTATGCTGATGTGCGACGCCAAAACTCACCAGCAAGCCAGTCCATTATGAGGCTGTTGGCTCTGACCTCGCTTACGATGTTCGTGATCTCGAGAAGAGAGACGGCAGCATCGATTATGCGGCCTTCGGCAAACAGCGCTTCGCATTGCTGTTTCTGGTCCTGCACACGAAGAATCTGGACGAGGCGATCCGTTCTATGCTGGGAATCGGCATGCTGCGTGCAGAGTTGTTGGATGGTTTTTTCGAGATGGGCAATTTTGGGGTCTAAAGGACGGGTGTCAATGAAGCGCGCGTCAGGGTGGTGATGAATGCACTCACGAAAGGACTCGATGGTATCATGGAGCTGGTTACGGTGTTGCTGGACGACTTCTTCAAGACAAGCAATTTTACCGTCTAAGAGACGCGGACATCAATGAAACGCGAGTCAGGGTGACGATGAACGCACCCGAGTTCATGACCTGTACACGAAGGGACTCGATGGTTTCGTTCAAGATATCTTTCTCCTGAGCAGCTGCGCGTTGGGAGTGAGAGAGCTGGTTACGGACTTGCTGAACGATTTCTTCGAGATGTGCGATTTTGTTGTCTAATGAACGTGGATGTCAACGACACGCGAGTCAGGATGATGGTGGTCCATGGACGCACTCGATTTCGTGTCCTGTGCACGAAGGGACTCGATGAGATGGTCGAGGCGAGATGTATCGTGAGCAGTTGTGTTTTGGGAGTCAGAAAACTGGTCATAGAGTTGCTGGATGGCATTTTTGAGACATGCAATTTTGTTGTCTGATGAATGTGCCTGTCAACAACGCGCGAGTTAGGGTGGTCATAAACGCACCTGGACTCTCCTGCACGGTGTTTTTCACCTCCATGCGCCGCCTGGCCCGCTCTGCTAAAATCTGCAGCAGTCAACAACGCGGGGTCTCACGCAGCGAGATTTTGCACTTACACCGTCGAAGTAGCATGGGGGAAGGATGTCACAGAGACTGCGAAGGGTGATTTTCCGGTCTCCGCCGATCACAAGGTCGTAATTTACTGAGATAGCTATGGACGAGATCTTACCTGGATGATTGACGACAGACCCGGTTTGCTCGTGCGTCGTAGTGTCCCAGAATGATACCGAGGAGGTGGTGGAAAGTGCGATGAATCTGCCATTGCTCGCTATGGCGATGAACCATGGAGTCTCGTTGCCGTAAACGGACCATTGAGAAACCATCTTCCCTTTCGACACGTCGAGACAGCTGATGCCCTTCTCGTGGCGGATAGATAAGAAAAAGAGTTGATTGCTATCATTGGCCCAGGCAAGGTATTGGTTCAGCAACAAGCCGAGTCCTTCGGCTACGATGTCGACGAGGTGGTGGCCGTCCTGACTGTCGTAGATCTGAACAGCGTCTCCCAACATCATGGCAGTGGCGATGAGGCGTCCGTCGGGTGAGAATCTGACCACGCAAACGGCCTGGCCCGGTCGCAAGGTGAGCAGTCGCTCGCCAGTCGAGAACGACCAGACGCAGGCAGTCCGGTCATTCGACCCCGTCGCGATTTTCGTCCCATCCGGTGAGACGTCCACCGAATTCACCTCGCTCGGGTGTCCTTTGAATTCGGTCACCTTTTCGTGGTTCTCCGCATCCCACACCTTCACCACCCCGTATTCCGACCCACTCACCACCCACTTTCCATCCGGTGACGCTGCGATGCTCTCAATACGAACCTTTCCATGAATCCCCGCAGCCATCGGCGTCCCGACCTCCATGCCATCCTTCACTCGCCAACGTCGAATTTTTTCATCGTGAGTACTGCCCACGATGTACTTCCCATCGGCGACGAAGACGACGTGCCGTATGAAGTCTAGAGAATTGATTTTGATCCGTTGTTGAAAAACGGTGCTGGTACTTTCGCCCAACTCTTGGGTCTCTGTCAGTATCACACTCTCAAACGACTCGCCCGAGTGCTCACCGTCCCCCGACAACCAGTCTATGCTCGCAGACATACTCGACCAGGTAACAGAATGATGGGAAGCATGCGAAGTCGTCCACTCACGGTACGCCATTGTTGCCTCGCATACACGTGTCTTCTGACCGATATACATCAGTTCACACACGTATAATTATATCTGAGCGCTTGTTCTCAACTTCTCACCCAATGCACACCCCACGTATATCCTCGTCATTGTGGTGGTGAGCTGAGAGTTGTCGATGGTAAAATCATGCTCGAAGCTGTCGGAAATGGGAAGCAGCGACTAAACGATGGCGACCGAATCCCGCCCTGGGATGGCGAGGGAGGAATCGATGCCGGAACTAGTTCCGGCATCGTACCACATGGGAACGAAAAAGTGCTGGTGGGAATACGAAAGGATCCTGGAAGCGGTGGCCTGTGGGAGCATACCTCATCATGTGGCTTATCGCTGATAAGAAGCTCTCTCCCCACCTGCCTTCACCCATCTCTACACAACCAACCTTTCATTGGGTCGTGCCCATCATACCCCCCTCCGGTCACTGTTCTGGTTTGCCTACTCCCTTTGACCGCTACAGTTCGAAGTTCACCTAAACAGCCCTGGAGGGGTAGTGGTCAGGGTAGCGGTAAGCCCCCACAGGGAAAAAACAAGCGAGCTATAAGGCTTTATAATCAAAAAATAATTGGGACAAAGGTTGATATTTCTCATCATCTGCCAACACAAAGATAAGGTCTTATATAGCATTATATAGCTTCCTACTTTTTCTAATCAACACATATTTGCTCTGGATGGACATTTGTGTGGCTTCTGCAATGGGAAGATCAATTGCGATAGAAAAGATCCCAATGACTCATGCATGCCCCTTGATCAGCAAACTGACAGCTAAGGATCTGTCAACGGCATAATATCTTGCAAGTTATGGAACTTTTGAGTTTTCTGACTCACTGGTTGCATGTGACGAGTTGTAGGTTGGTTGTTACCACCATTATTGGCTAAAATAACAAAGTCTGGGCGTGGTGTAAAGTTGACATAAGCAAAGACCACCAAACAAATAACAGAGCCACGTGCACCAAAATGCATCGCAGCACGCACTACTCCCGAATCATTTCCATTTTAGGACATCTAAGGATATCTAATCCTTCTCATTTTCTGCCACATACCACACTTCCCTCCCTTCAAACCTTTTCCCATTCACTTAGGATAGTGTTATATAGTATATTTAACTATTACTTACCACTTGAATTTACTCCCTGTGTAAGTAGATAAATCTCCTATGTTTTAGATTGTTTCCCACACATCTTTTCATGTTATTCTGCTTCCCCCACTCTCGATTATGGTTAGATCATTTCGCAAATTTGATAGTGAGTTTTAATGTATGTATTCTAAATGCCTATGTAGTTGCCCTAATGCCCCACCCCTTAGATGACCACTCCCAAACAATACAGGGGCAAAGCCATATAAATATATCTTATCATAAGATTAGATCTACAGTACCTGAGCTTCTGGTATGTCATACCTACATATAATACCTCCTGGGAACTCGTTTATCTAA